>JAXCMG010000070.1:3403765-3496481 GCA_034642415.1 Podarcis siculus | reverse complement strand
AGAAGAAGAAGAAGAAGAAGAAGAAGAAGAAGAAGAAGAAGAAGAAGAAGAAGAAGAAGAAGAACAACAACAACAACAACAACAACAACAACAACAACAACAACAACAACTCTAACATTTAGAATTACTTTTTGCAAACTTGGATGACCTGAACTGAAATAAACTTAAAACTAACGGTTTCGCAAGCACCTTCTTTTCATTCACCTCCTTACCTGCTCTGTCAGGGCATTAATTTAATGCCTGTCATAATTCCATGGAAGAGCATAAGCTCACTAAAGCCCACCATATCTGCCTGATCAGCATAATAAGAAAGATCCGATGAGAATATGATTGCGACTGGCGAGCACAAGGATTTTGCAAGCGAAGAAAAGCATGTTCGGTATTAATTGCTAATCTCATTCAGCCAATTTGGCACTGGGACAAAGCAACTGGCCGTAGCTAACTAGTGAGGGGACTCAGGAATTATTCCAGCTCAGAGCTGCGTTTTCAAGGGAGAAACATTGGGCTTAATCCCAGGTGCCTAGTTTCTTTATAAATATATTAGCACGATAATGGGAGGCTTTTAAATGGGATTATAACTACACGGGCAGCTGCTCTGCTAGTCAAGGGTGAAGCACGGTTGACAATACAGTTTAAGGAAATGAATGGGAGGCTAAGTGGCCAACCTGTGGCTCTGCACACGTGAAGAACCTCATTGCTTAGCCATAATTGGATCATGTTGCATATTTCAATAGAAAACCAAATATGCTTAAAGAAATCTCTTTGCCTATGCTCATCACTCACTGCGGCTGCTGTTTCTAGGGCTCATAAGGGCCTTGCAATAGACAAATCGAGAAGCACAGATCTTTTCACACACCGCAAGCATGTCTGAAAGAGGGGTGAGAAGGGGGGGGGCTTTTGCTTTCAAATGGCAGAACTAAGAGAATGTATTCCAAGCTGAGCAGGCCTTGGGCTTTGATGCCCTCTTTTTCTTTTGCAAACTCCGCAAAGGTGCTAGGATCCTTCAGCTGCATGCATTTCAAAACTAACACATGATCTATAAGTATAGATGAAATTCTAATAAATGGCACAATATTGTCCATGTGACTAGACAAACAATATCACAGATGCATTCTGTGTCCAGGGCAGCTGTCTACCAGCTCCATCTGGTACGCAGGCTGAGACCCTATCTGCCCGCAGATTGTCTCGCCAGAGTGGTGCATGCACTAGTTATCTGCTGCTTGGACTACTGCAATGCGCTCTGCGTGGTGAAGCTGAACCAGGAACTACAATTAATCCAGCATGTGGCAGCTAGTCTGGTGACTGGGAGTGGCCACCAGGACCATATAACACCGGTCCTGAAAGACCTACATTGGTTCCCAGTACATTTTCAAGCATAATTCAAAGTGTTGGTGCTGATCCTTAAAGCCCTAAAAGGCCTTGGCCCAGTATACCTGAAGGAATGTCTCCACCGCCATCGTTCAGCCCAGACACTGATGTCCACCTCCGAGGGCCTTTTGGTGGTTCCCTCACTCCAAGAAGTGAAGCTACAGAGAACCAGGCAGAGGGCCTTCTTGGTAGTGATGCCCACCCTGTGGAATGCCCTCCCATCAGATGTCAAGGAAATAAACAACTACCAGACTTTTAGAAGACATCAGGAGGCAGCCCTGTTTAAGGAAGTTTTTAATGTTTGATGTTTTATTGTGTTTTTAATATTCTGTTGGGAGCTGCCCAGACTGGAAACCCAGCCAGATGGGTGGGGTATAAATAATAATTTTTTATTATTATTTCATCATCATCATCTATGGGCAATAGAACTGCTGAAAGTCAGTGAGAATGCAAATGGTGTATATAATTTATCAGAGATTCGTGCCAATGCAGATGCTGGTGGACTACAACTCCCATCATCCTCGATCATTGGTTATCCTGGCTGGGGCTGATGGGAGTTGGAGTCCACTCACAACTGGAGGGACACAGTTGCCCACACTCTCTAATATTTATGCAACCCGTAGATTCCAAAGGGAGAATACTGGCACTTTCAAATGAGGAATTCCTTCAGACTTCCAGTTTACTCACTCAGTGTATTTGACCCCAATGCCATGGGCAATATATTATGATTTATCACCAGTATTGTTAAGTTGTGGGCGAACATATCAGATGACACAGCGATTCTTCCAAGCAGCTCTTTATTGGTAAGCTGGAACAGAACTGATCTGAGGAGCTCAGTCAGCCTGCTTATATAGAGCTCCAGAACAATGTAACTGTTGCCATTTTCTAAAACTATCCAATCACTGAACGTCACTTTCGATCCTTCATTTGCATACAAACTATCCAATCACTGAACGTCACTTTCGATCCTTCATTTGCATAACTATCTACAGTATCCCCCTGCGGGCCCAGGGTAAGAACTTCAGTACATAACAAGTATGCACAGCTAATATGTAGAATCTCATCCATCTACCTATCACATTTGTGCCCTGTCTCCTTCAAAGGAACAGTGGGGCTCACCTGCGCTCAAGGTGTTTGCTGGCTGTGTGATAATGTGAAGTTACCTGTATTATTTGGCCGAGCTGGTGTTTACCATCACCTGCGAATTCACTTCAGTGTGCAAGGAAAAGGTTATGAGGCAGTGGAATGAGTTGCTGACATCCTCTTAAGGCATATGAAACAGGCATCAGCCAACCAAGACTGTAAGAGGATGCCCTGTAGATTTATACATCTAATTCACCCTGCAAGAAAGAGGAGGTTTTGAATGGTGCAATATTTCATATTTATTGAAAACTTGAAAATATTGCTAGTTTTTAGTTTGAAAACCGTGGGGTGTTTTTAGTTGTTTTTAAAAAAATCAGAACTTTTTAAGGTTGTGGTGAAAGCATAAATTTAAACTAGAAAAGATACAGCAGGAGGAGAGACCACCAGGGTAGACCATAATTGCAAAGCTACTCATAAAACTGCATTTGAGCTCTGATCTGATACCCAGGAACTCGTTTCAATGATCCAGCAAAATTCTTAACTCACTGGCTCACAAAGAAAGTGTTACCAATTAAGCGAAAGAAACTGTAACAGTCAGTTTTAATTACGCAAGAGATTCGCCAATCCATCCTCGGCTCTAGCTGACGATTTGACTGGAGATGTCTGGAACCAATTTACGGGCTTTTAATGTTGCGTCTAGACTTTAATAAGTGGTTAAGCACTAAGCAGTTCTGTGTAAGGATCAAAGTAGCTCCAGTGCATAGGTAGAAATGGACCAGCCACCAGCTCATATACAAGTGGTTCGTATCTATGCTGCAAAGTCTCCTCTCCTCTAGAATGCCTTTTGAAAAGTTCTGGCTATGTTATTCAATGTTCAGGGTCTGTACCCATGCATATCTTCCAGAATCTGCTGTAAGGGCCTGCACATTATACCCAAATTATAATTTATCTTAAAAACTATTGTAAACAGATAAAATAGGGTTGAACAACACTTGTAGTTTAAAGGTGAATTTTGGACATAATGGAGATGTAAAAGATCTGGATTATTATGAAAGATGCAGGAGGAAATAACTAACAATGGGACCCATAAAGGGGAGGGGGGAAGTCCAGGAGATTCTTTGGAATCTTGTTTTTATGTTGTATGTTGGATATGTGATTGTAAAACTTTAATCTGAAAGACCAAATATATATATATATTCAAAAAGGACCCTGCCAGAGACTTGCACCTTCTTCCCAAAGCCTGGCTTAAGCCAGCACCGTGAAGATTCAGAGATGGGCGTCAAATGGCCTCACACAGCGCAGCATATTACCAAGACTCCAAAAAGAGAATATTGGCACTTAAAAATGAGGAATTCTTTCAGACTTCCAGTTCACTCATCCAGTTCAATCACTGAGCCTTTGCAGTGCCGGCTTAAGCCAGGCTTTGGGAAGTAGGCATGGCAGGCTCCTAGAGCCCTATTAACCCTCTTACTTTTCGGTAGCTGGAATATATCCTACTGAACGAAGGTATGAGTCAAACCTGTTGCTCCATCCACTTTTGTCTCTGACCCCACCAGCCACTGGCATGCGGCCCCTGGAAGGAGGAACTGTGGCCCCCAGCCTGTAAAAGCTGCCCCACCTCACTTTGTTCCCTCTCTGAGAGCAGAAATGAAATCCACTCATATATTTTTTTAAAAAGAAATCTAGAATTTTAGCATAGCCATGACCATGCAGAATCATATGCCACCACCCCATGGTAGCAATAATGACATTTTCACAGTGAGTGGAAACCCAGAAGTCACAGCCCCAGACAACAAGGTGAGTTGATCAGGTATATTTTCCTCTTCTTCTTTTTCCTACTCCAGTCTTCCTTTTCCAGCTGACTCTGAACATTCCATGGTGACAGAGCATGCTGAGTAATCAATGGGCGTATTTTGCGGGAAAGAGGGAGCCTTCCTACCTTTGATTTCTAAAACATTTTCTTTTTGTGCTTCTGTTTCTGCAAACCTCCGAGTTCCCTTGAGCAGAATGATACCATTGTCTCCTTGCTCATTGGTCTCGCTTTGGCTACAAAGCCATTGGCACTTTGGGAATGAGTTCAGCATTTGAGTGATGATGATGATCTATCTGCTCAAAGGTAGTTAGCCGTCTTATCTGAACAGACTTGCAAATGGGCCTCCAAACTTCCATAGATCATTACATAGAAAACGGGCTGCTTTTCATTGACCGAGATCAAGCAAGTCCTCGGTCAGTTGACCTTGAACACAATGACTTCGGTTGGAATATTGCAGGTGAAACTGATCTGAACAAATACACACTGGCAAGGCAGAAAGGGAGATCAGCCTTAAAAATTAGATGTCTCTTGTCCACATCAGCAAAACTGGCAGCAATTCCAGCCCCACCAAGTGTCCCTATTTTCCAGGGACAGTCCCGGATTTACAGACGCCATCCCGGTTTCTGATTTGATCCCAGAATGCCCCGCTTATCCTTAGGACATCCCTATTTTCATCTGAGAAATGTTGGAGGGTATGGAGTTATGCAACCCCCAAGCCAAGGCTATAAGTAACTATACAAGACATCTGAAGGCACCCTGCATAGGAAAGTTTTTAATGTTTAATGTTTTACTATGCTTTTATATAGGACACGGGTGGTGATGTCGGTTAAACCACAGAGCCTAGGACTTGCCGATCAGAAGGTCAGTGGTTCGAATCCCCACAACGAGGTGAGCTCCCGTTGGTCAGTCCCTGTTTCTGCCAACCAGCAGTTCGAAAGCATGTCAAAGTGCAAGTAGATAAATAGGTACCGCTCTGGCGGGAAGGTAAACGCCGTTTCCGTGCGCTGCTCTGGTTCCCCAGAAGTGGCTTAGTCATGCTGGCCACATGACCCGGAAGCTGTACCCCGGCTCCCTTGGCCAATAAAGCGAGATGAGCGCCGCAACCCCAGAGTCGGTCACGACTGGACCTAATGATCAGGGGTCCCTTTACCTTCACCTTTATGCTTTTGTATATGTTGGAAGCCACTCAGAGTGGCTGGGGCAACCCAGTCAGATGGATGGGGTATAAATGTTCTTGTTGTTGAGAGCCAGTGTGGTGTAGTGTTTAAGAGCGATGGACTCATAATCTGGTGAACCGGGTTCGCTTCCCTGCTCCTCCACATGCAGCTGCTGGGTGACCTTGGGCTAGTCACACTTCTTTGAAGTCTCTCAGCCTCACTCACCTCACAGAGTGTTTGTTGTGGGGGAGCAGGGAAAGGAGTTTGTTGGGGGGGAAATGTTGTTGTTGTTGTGATTAAATAGG
The DNA here is from genome assembly GCA_034642415.1 of Podarcis siculus. Classification (NCBI taxonomy): domain Eukaryota; kingdom Metazoa; phylum Chordata; class Lepidosauria; order Squamata; family Lacertidae; genus Podarcis; species Podarcis siculus. The sequence continues at coordinate 3,490,755 of JAXCMG010000070.1, read as the reverse complement.
ATGTCCCTATGTTGGAGGGTATGCAATTCTGAGCAATAAAAGTGTTTTTCATATGCATTTTTATAGGGTTGTATTCAGTGCGGTGCTTTCTGCTTTCCCAATGGGACAATCTCCCCAGTCCTCTCCCTGTGTACACTTTTGAGGTTTCTCCCCACCCGCCGGAGCAGGTTTGAAGACATGCCTTTTGATGCGGACTCTAAACACTGGCCTGGCCTAGGATCCATTTTCAGCTACATCGCTGAAGTTTCCACACATTGCAGCGGCCACTCCTATCTTGCCTCGTTTGCCTTTGTGTGCCCGGAAGAAATGGAAAGATGGGTTCTGAAGTAGGATGTGAATGGAAATTACCCAGTTACCAAGAATAAACTGATCTTATTTAGGCACAGAGGAGATGGGGGAAGGCTTTAAAAAGCCATTGGATGACAATGGTTTTCTGTTCCCAAAGACCTCCTTTGACTCCTGTGCTAGGAAGTGTCCTCAGCAGGTCTCCAAATGTTCGGTTTGTTCAGCAGAGCACTTTGGACGAGCCTGTTTATTTTTATGCTTCACCTTTTGTCCCGTTGCTCCATATTATATATTTATACCCTAGCGCGTCTTTTTCTAGCGCTTCCACTTTGCTCTTTCTTCGTGACTCCTGTTTGCTTTTCCTCGGCATCTTTTGTCGAGCTGCAATTAGCCACAGCCTCATAAATCACCGCACAATCCTCTTTGCTGGCCTGGACCTGCTGCGTCAGCCGTCAGTGATCTTACCTTATGATTAAGCTGAATCGGGCATTAATCTTTGTTTGAAATAAGCTTATTGATGACTACTCTCTCCAGTAGCCGTTAAGCTGTTTGCAAACAAAAAGTTGAAGGCTCTCAGTGACCCAGGAGGAGATAGTGTGGCAGGTGGATTTAATCTCACGTTTGCTCAACTTTGAAGAGTAAACACGAAACTCTACCTGATCCTCTTTCGGCTTTCTAAGTGAGCTTTCAGCTGGATTTTGTGTGTGCACAATTCCTTGTTTCATTTCAGCGTTGTAAACTAGCAATTATGAAGAGCTAACTGCTCTGCTTCGCCATACTTCAAGTACCAAGTTGGTGCATTAATTCTATTTCATTAAAATATTTACAGACTACCATTTTGGCCATAATTCCCTCTGGGCAGTCCGCAAAACAGTTGCCATAACAAATGAAATACTGGGTTGAATGAGGCCCATTCGGTTCAATTTCCATTCATTATGAAACAAATGCCAACAGTAATGAATGGATATGAAAGGGATTTGTTTTCACTACCCCATTCATACTCATTCAATGTTCTTTCAGTGATGAGGGGCTTCACCTTCTCTGGCAGCTTGGCTGTCACATCCTGGCAACTACCATTTTATTTTCCCAGAAGACCCTAGGTGTTGTGTCATTCTGGGGAAATTTGGCAGGTAAGGAATGGCAGCTACCTCTCCTCCCCAAAGGAGACTATTCTTAACTTTTTCTTAAGATAAGAAGAGGACACACCTATGCTTGGCACTAAAAGAGGACTTTTGATGCTGCCAGAGACAGCAGCAAATCCCCCACCCCAAAAAGCAAAGCGAGGAGGAGGCAGACAACATAAATGTAAGTATTAAAACAAATATGGTTCGTATGAAGGAATGGAGAAGCAAACGGGACTAACAAATGGACAATGAAATTGTTCTCATCTTAATAATGAAAATGAATGAAATGCAACAAAACAAAACCACACCCCTTTTAGATGTGTCAAATTGGCTGTACCCCATACATCTTTTCCTTCAGGTAACCCCTATTACCATTAAAAGGGTGTTGCACAATTCCGTCTTCGTGACTTTCCAACAGAAGGAAGCTGTCCACAGTTAGCAGGCCTTAATACGGATCCAGCACAAACGGGAAGCTATCTCCATCGTGCTGTGCAAACACGGATGCTTCTGTGAATGTGCCCCATCTGAAACTGGGGAGAGCCTTTATTGCTCTGGTTGCATAGCAACAGATGCTGATAAAGAGCACCAACATCATAAATCTGGCATCAACTTTACCCTGCTTCCCAGTGTGGAAAAGAAATATTTTTGTCAACTAAATGAGACTACTAGAATTGACAGTTTTTGACTCTGTTATCAGTCTTCAGTGGAGCCCTGGGGGTTCATGCGCCTACATTATTTACTTGGGTATTATCAATAGACCAGCCAAGTCAGCAATGGATTGGGTCCTTTTGAAAATCAAGATGCAACTGGAACAGAGAGAGCTGCTTTTCACTGCTTACTACACTGCCTTTCTCATCCTTATCGGGAGATGTCAAAGGTTGAACCTGGAACCGTCTGCATGCAAAGCAGCTGTTCCACCACTGAACCACAGCCTTTCCCCACAAACCCACATGAGGTAAACAAGCCATCCATGGTAGCTTTGTCCTTGCCACACTTTTTGGTCTTGCAATATATGAAACTATGGTGCAAGAACCCATAGAAACCAAAAGCACGGTGCCTAGAACCATTTTCTGTTGTCCATATTTAACATGAGTGTGTGAACTCTTCAGTCATCCTGTCGAATTGTATTTTTTTCTGCAACCATTCTAGGTGGCAAGTGCCTTGTTGGGTAGATGCTAGACCATGTCTTGAATCCTTTAGCAGTTTTCACAAATAAAAGTAAAGGACCCTTGGATGGTTAAGTCCAGTCAAAGGTGACTATGGGCTATGGGGCTCATCTTGCTTTCAGCCTAAGGGAGCCGGTGTTTGTCCACAGACAGCTTTCCAAGTCCTGTGGCCAGCATGACTAAACTACCTCTGGTGCAACAGAACACTGTGTCGGAAACCAGAACGCACGGAAACGCTGTTTACTTTCCCGCCACAGCGGTACCTATTGATCTACTTGCACTGGCGTGCTTTCAAACTGTAAGGTTGGCAGGAGCTGGGACAGAGCAACAGGAGCTGACTTTCCTACAGAAATCAATAGCAGGGACAGTACTATCTTTACAGTGATGTTTGCTCTTAAAGGGATAGGAGCAGCACTCATATATTGCAGGATGTCTGCTAGACATCAGAATCTGTTTACTTTTGGATTTCAGATTATTGGAGTTGTTCTACTAGTGAACTGATACTCCTCATTCCTAACATCAGATTCCCTCCAGTGTTAAACATGAGTATATGGAGCATGGCATTGTGTTTTGATGCTGGAAAAAAGGCCCTCTGTGCTCGAGTCCATTGATAAACTAATCTCCCTTTTATTTCCTCCTCTTTTTCTTTTTCGCCTTTTTTTATAATGAGACCCCAAAAGAAGAAAGCAAGCAGCTGGTGCTGGAAGTGAGCAAGAGACCCCCCCCCCCGCTCCACCCGCCAGGGCCACTTTCCCCTCCCTCCAACTTCCCCCCTCTCCTTTTTAATAAATCATTGTAGCAACATTGTGACAGGTCCCTGTTATCCGAGGGGCTCTAGCAAACATCTTTTCTTCCAGCCTCTATTCACGCGGCTGCCAGGGCCGCAGGAGCGCAGGCAGGAAACGGCCTGTAATTCAATTAGAAAAGCAAGCATGAAGTCAATATTCATTGCGGCAAGCCAGGAATCATGTGGCACAATGAAATGATAATGAGGATGTTCACAAAGGAGATAAGCCGGGCGATAAGTTTTTAAAAGAGTTGCTGTGGCATGTGACCAGTGTATAAAACTGGCAATCGCACGGAGACATATGGGTACTGGGTCTCTGGGGAATCAGTACCATCTTCTGCCATATGCATCTTGGGCAGACTGTGGGTTTTGGAATCCAAGGGAATCCCACCATTCAACTATCCACCTCGTGAAAGGGGGGCTGGTCCTTGAATCACACGGTACACCAGGGGATACATATGCTCTTCTGGATCAATGGCCGCAAGATGTTCCGTGAACCATAAATTCACTGTGGGTAGGAGAAATTGGGAAAGCCTGAAGTTAGCACAGGGCAACAGATGTTGCGTGTGGGAGCGAGTGCTTTGGAGTACGTTCACATGCCACCAAACTGGCCCCGGACGGGAGATTCCAGCAGCTCAGATTGATTGCACCATCCGTGTAGCCCACAACCCTAGACCAAGATGGTGGGGAAGACTACTGAAGCCATGTGCCCTAATAACAGGCTTGCAGGGACATGAAGGTTGCATGGGCGATCCATCATCAATTGCATCCCATAGCTCCATGGCAAACAACTGAGGTCCAAGTTTGATCCCTGGTATCTCAAGTTAAAAGGATATTGGTGGGATAGGCCTCTGTCCGTTTGAAGGCACTGTGGTCTAAACCACCAAGCCTCTTGGGCTTGCTGATCAGTAGGTCGGTGGTTCGAATCCCCACAACAGGTTGAGCTCCCATTGCTCTGTCCCAGCTTCTGCCAACCTAGCAGTTTGAAAGCACACCAGTGCAAGTAGATAAATAGGTACCGCTGCGGTGGGAAGGTAAACAGTGTTTCCATGCCCTCTGGCTAGCCCTGCCCCCGGGTGCACAGCATCTGCACCGCTCTGGGTGCTGGAGCAGCTAGCTCTGCCTCTGGATTCAGTAAAGACATTGAGCATCTCCCATGCGCAACAGCCCTTAGGGCTTATCTTTCCTCTACCCTTTCCACACCCTGTCCACACTTTAAAGCTCCGTGTCCAAGTAATGTTCCCCCCACATCCTCCAGAGCTTTCCCCATGAAAATCCTCTCTTTAAAGCTCAATTGGAGCAAACAGCAATCGGCAGAAAACCCAAATTGACATTTGCTCCAGTTGTGCTAAATAACAGGTTGGGCACAGAGCTTTTAAGTGAGGACTTGTGCCTGGAAAAAGCAGAGCAGTATTTCTGGTGTGCTTAGAAAAAGCATTTATTTTTGCAGGTAACATTAGGTAGGTATATGTTCTGTTTAATTTGTGTGTTTGTTTGTGTCACCAAATACATATTGTTGGTTCTTTTGACCAAACTTTTAGAGAAGCATGATATTTTAAAAGCGCATTCAATGCAATTGCATGTTCGGGGACTTTAAAAAATACACTCTGAGCCTAAGATTCTGATTCCTCAGCTGAGTCATGTGTTGATCAGAAAAAAAGGTCAAATGTCCCTATGTAACTCCTGCCAGTAGCAGCTGGAAATTATGACATTACTTCCCTTTCTTGTCACTTATTTTAGAGGCAGCGCTGTTATGTATCAAAGCTGAAGCCTCTAGCAGTCAGAATGCCCAGAAGATTTTCTCAGCTCCATCCAGCCTCTCAAAAGGATTTTTGAAAAATGGCATGAATCTTCCTATTCATAGTTTCACACAGACATTATCTCAAACAGATAATTGGGGAGCCATTCGAGCGTCGATTTAAACAATAATCTGTCAGGAATTATGTTTACCCCTCGGTGGCACAATCGGACATTCTCTAGTTATTACGGAGTGAATGGTTTGGGGAGATTAGCCCAAATCTACTTAATGTTTGTTAACCCTAACTTCATGTTTGATTTCCATGTTAGGACAGGGAATGGGGAACTGGTGGCCCCCCCCCCCACATGCTATTGTTCCCTGTTCCACATTCCCTGTTCAGGGAAGTTTTTAATGTATGACATATTAGTGTATTTTTGGTCTTTGTGGAAGCTGCCCAGAGTGGCTGGGGAAACCCAGCCAGATGGGCGGGGTACAAATAATAAATTTTATTATTATTATTATTATTATTATTATTATTATTATTATTATTGGACTCCAGCTCGCATCTGTCCCAGCCGGCATGGCCAATAATCAGGGATGATGGGGTTTGTAGTCCGACCACATCTGGAATGCCGCAAGCACAGCCAGAGGGAAGAATATTAAATATCATGGACCCTTCCTGCCATTTAATACCAACCCATCCTGCTATGGGTGGTTTGAAAGAATTCTTGCAGGGATATGTGGGGATTATTTTCTGTTATCATGGTGACAATGAAGCACCTCCTCTATCCATTCATATTTCATTTTCAGCCTGCCTCAAAGTGGCCCACGCACTCTGCACCTTTTGGACTCAGGTTGTTGTTTTTTAATAATAATTTTTATTAGTTTTCAATTACAATAATCCAATAATAGCCTCATGATAAGAATGACTAATTACAATACAATTGCTAATACCAATCATTCAGATGCCAAATTATATAATTTAGGTCCGTCGTCCTCCCCGCATGCTAGAATTGATAGTTTGATGATTTACTTTATTTCTGCGTTCCAAAATCTTATTATTTTCAATTACAGTCCAGTCAAAATAACAATTCCTTATACAACAACTGCAATGGAATGACTTCCATTCATATTGACACATTAAATGATTTGCAAACCTACAGATGAAGCATTCAAACTATATCCTTGTTATTCCTGTGTGTCGAGTCAGTATTTCTTATGCAGTTCTTTTAATGATATAACTAATGGCAAGGAAAGACTACCTCCTAACTATAATAGGCTTCCATTTTCACTTTTGATTCGGACTAGTCTAACAGTTTGCTACTTTTGAGTTAACGTATCAGAATTTGGTGAGATTTCCCCAGAATTCAAGCCTTGTTTCTGTAGTTAAAAACATAAATTAATAAATCTCCTGTCGTGTCTGAGAGAGAGAGAGAGAGAGAGAGAGAGAGGGAGGGGGGGAGAGAGAGAGAGATCAAAATGGCAAAATGATAGGTGCAAAACCTTTTTTTAAAAAAAGAAACAAACCAGATATTCCTGGCTTTGAGACTTTAAAGCTTTTTGCATATAGGAGAACTATATCCAAAGAAACACAAAGAGGTGGACATCGGTAATTCCATGAAAATGTCAATCTGCAGATTCATTTTTCATTTTCATATGTAGTTAGCATATTCAATATTATTCTAAGGATAATTTCCTAAAGGTTCCTTATCTGGCAAGTTTTTTTTAAAAAAAATGATGTTTTTCACATGAGCAAAACAACCAGAAGAGTGACACGAAGATGACTCAGAAATTCTCGATTCCCATCCCCCTAAAGTTCAGAAAATAGACAATGGATTGATGACCCTTTATAGTGACGATAGTTTTTTCTTTTTCATTTGGCGAACTGACAAGAAATGTTATAGTAGGAACAAAATCAGGTGATCTTAGGACAATAAATAAATCATGGGCTCAATTAAAAGAAAATCAGGTCAGTTTCCAATCTGTTAGCTGTTGAAAAGCCCAAAATGCAACAGTCTCTTATGGCACTGGCTGCTGTTTGGCAGGTACCAAGTTGCACATTCTTACTTTTAACCTCATTCTGGTTTGATAAATGTGACTAACTTCAGAACAGAGGCAAGTGACAGGACCAACTCAGGAGAAGTGATTGTGTAAACAAGTCTCCTGGAAAAAGAACAATTTTCTCTATCTAAGAACTGTCAACGCCAAGGATGGTCATGAAATACACTGTGTCATCTTGTTCTTGGCAGTTATCTTTTCTTGAGATGTACGCTATCCAGTATCTCTCCTTCCTGTGCCTAGGAATATTTTTTAAGTTCTAAGATGGATAATTCTGGAGTTAGTTTTCCTCTTCAGTTTACCTACCTGAAGATCCTTTTTTGCTGTTGGAAAACACCGAGGTCATTTGTTTGGGATTCTTTGTTAAGTTTCCCCCAGTTTCCCTTTATAATGTTGCAAACTTATTTCCTCAAAAACCTATACAGCCATACCTTGAAAGTCGAATTAAAACTGTTCTGGAAATCTGTTTGACTTCCAAAACATTTGGAAACCAAAGCGCCGCTTCCGATTGCCTGCAGGAAGCTCCTGCAGCCAATCGGAAGCCGCAGAAGCCACGTTGGATATTCAGCTTCCAAAAATAGTTCACAAACCGGAACAGGTTTGCGGTGTTCAGGAGCCAAAATGTTCGAGAACTAAGCTGTTCGAAAACCAAGGTACGACAGTATTCAGTATCTGGCTCGATAGCCGTAAATCACCCACCCTCACTTCAACTGTCTTAATTAAACTTGGAAGCATTATTTAAACTATTTTGGCATTAAGTGGTATGTATATAACTCAATCGATTAATCAATTAATAATAAACCAGAGTTCAGGTTCTCAGCTGGCAAAAGCAGCATAGAAATGCGGCTGAATGGACCAGCAATGCATTTGGTTACTATTGTGCAGCAAATTCTGTTTCAGGAATGTACAAGGAAAATACCTGGCAATCCCTTTGCTGAAATGGCGGCTTTTTAAAAATTTACCGTATTTTTTGCTCTATGACTCACTTTTTCCCTCCTAAAAAGTAAGGGGAAATGTGTGTGCGTCTTATGGAGCGAATGCAGGCTGCGCAGCTATTCCAGAAGCCAGAACAGCAGGAGGGATTGCTGCTTTCAGTGCGCAGTGATCCCTCTTGCTGTTCTGGCTTCTGAGATTCAGAATATTTTTTTTCTTGTTTTCCTCCTCCAAAAACTAGGTTCGTCTTGTGCTCTGGTGGCGAAAAATACGGTACTTTTGTCATGCAAAGTATACTGGTGAGCCATTCCTATCCTTCCATATGCCCTGAAAATATCAGGAGTCCCTGAAAGACCCATGACTCAGCTGGCAGCCCATGCGTTTGCTGGGCAGGAAGCCAGCCCTGACTTTCACACTAGAGGTGAGCTCCTGAGGATCAGATTGCAGGTACCAAATAGGCCTAAGGCATTTACCTTTTGGAGATAGTGGAAATGCTAGAGCTGAAGTCCTTTGCATGCTGCGGTGGGAGCAAGTTCCACCGAGCTGACTTGGGTGGCTGCAAAGAGTGGCATGCACTTCACTGCAAATGCAATCTGGAAGAGAACGGGCCCCATTCCGTTCCATTTGTATTTGTGACAAATGAACATTATGGACATCACATGAATAAATGGGTGCTGCAGTGGAGCAAGTCGGTATCCATCTGTCAATCATTTGGGGAGGTGAGAGGTTACCTAGCATCGGAAGCATTGGGTGGTGGAGATAGCAGTCACCAGTGGAGGTCCCAATTTTCCCCTCAGGTGGTCACCCTCAGTGGTGTATCATGGGTTGCTGGTGCCCGGGGCTGTGTGGAGGTGTAGATGGGAGGGAGGGAAATGGACAGAGTACACATGTGCATTCAACTGCCTAACAGTGTCCACATCACCCGGGAGATCACAGCTGCAGAGATAGAGTTGTTCCATTGTCTGGAGAGGTCATTTCCTGGGTCGCGGGGAGAAGCCATTTTCTTTCTTTCTTTTTAATATGATTTTTATTAAATTTTCTGTTTTACAATTTCAGAGAGACATTTTACATCCTTAAGGTATCAATGACGTCTCTTCTTCTCTTTCCATGGTTCATTTTACATATCATAAATCCCTGCATATTTTACAAAAACTATAACAATCGGTTTTCCATTATTACAACCATCAAAACTTATTTACACTGTTGAATTTATCTAAATGCTGCCAGCGTTTTCACCTGTACACTATTCTTTTCCAGATATTCAATAAACATTTTCCAATCTTCTTTATGTTCTTGTTCCCTTATTCTATATGTTAAGTCTGCAAGTTGTGCATATTCTGTCAACTTAAGTTGCCAATCTTCCTTGGTTGGGACCTCGCTCATTTTCCATTTTGGGGCTAACAAAACATGGACTGCAGTTGTTGCATACATAAATAACCTTTTCCGACACCTGGGAATTTCAGTCTGAGTTATCCCCAAAAGAAAGGACTCTGGTTTTGGGAGGGAAAGTAATTTGAAACATTTTTTTTTTCAATTCATTATAAATCATTTCCCAATACTCTTTTACCCTTTTACAAGTCCACCACATATGAAGGAATGTTCCCTCTACCTCTTTACACTTCCAGCATGGGGAGAAGCCATTTTCAACTGAGCCCAGTGACAGAAGTGTACAGTTGTATTGAGGCAGCACTGGGAATTGAATGTTGTGCTGCTAACAATTTTGTGCCTGGGGCAACCATTCCTGTGACCCCCCTCATGCTACGCCACTGGTCACCCCTCACCCCGCAGAACACTTTTGAACAACAAAGAAAATAAAACAGTGGTCGTGGGGATGTAGCCATTGAAAAAAACTTTGTTGCTGGACAAGCAGCAGCAAAAATAGAACGAGCCAAGAAATCATCTACATACACTAAGCTTGTTGCAGGCATTCAAAACTGTCAAGCGTTGATTATAATCTATTGCTAGGACAGAACCCAAGACCCTTGTGTTTGTGGCAGATGAATTGATCCAGAATAAATCCAATATTTTGAGAAAAAAATCATTTCAAATGCTGAGAGACTGGGCAGGGTTGTAAGGAAAAGCAATTCCAGAAGACAAAACAACTTCAAAACATAAAAATAATTTGGTCTCTTTCTCACAACACATGACATTTGAGATGTGTGGGTTCTTGGTTTTCTTGTTTGGAATAAGCAGTAACTATGACATAGCCGCAAAGATTATTTCATGAAATTAAAGGCAAAACCTGTGAGTTTTATTAAACATTTGCAGATGTCAGAATAGCAGTTTGCAGCGAAGAAAAGGTTTCAAGTGATATTGCTGGGAAAGTGGCAAATGGGTTTTTGATTTGCATCATTTCAGCAATATATCAAAAATCTGGAGCACAGGACTGATGGCATGGCATTGACTAAGCTTCTTCTTAAATTGTGTGTGTGTGTGTGTGTGTGTGTGTGTGTGGTGTGACACACAAACACACACACACACACAGAGAGAGAGAGAGAGAGAGAGACGTTTTCACAAACTGGCAAAATGGAGAGGTGAGAGGGGAAAAAAGCTCATTCCTCTTCATCTCTCTGTTGCAGTCCCTGTGGAAATCGATCCCTCGACAACAAAGCTTCATACTATATTTTAGGTAAAAGATAAACATAAATGACCCCTCAACAGAAGTCCAGTCATAGGCGAATATGGAGTGCGGCGCTCATATCACTCCAGGCCAAGGGAGCCGGTGTTTGTCCGCAGACAGCTTTCTGGGTCGTGTAGCAACTTACAGCATGTGCATTTAACGTGTGTGAAGCTTTGCATGCTTGGCCAAGAACATTTTTAAAAACTTTAAAGTGAGTGGGCATCTGGGAGGGGGGGGAGTTGATAATGTCACCCACCATTGGAATCGCCTTGGGAGACAATTTGGAGAGTGTGCAGTGGCCCTGGGAGAGCATTCAGAGGTGTTGGGCACGTGTGCTTTGACTATTCGCAAAGCCACTTCCGCCTACAAAAGGAGGTGGTGTTGCGGGCTTCACGCCCCCACCACGTGCTCAGCCGCTGACTCTCAGCCTCCACGCAATTAAGGGAATCCCCGGGCGTGTCATCCCCTGGACAGCCAATCAGCTGGCTCAGGGGGCGTGGCCTGCCCTATTTAACACAGGCATTGCCGGGGATCTCCCTCTTTTGCCGCCTCCAGCTGCTCCATTTTCCCCACCCTTTAAGGTCTTCGTCTTTGACCTTGCTATGGACCTCAGTTGATCGCCGTTAAGGGGCCTGGTAGGAATGTTTTCCACTTGGCAAATTGGCACCAGCCACTTGGTTTTTCGCCAACCTCGTAGCAAATCGTCACAACTTCCTTGGTACTGGCGGTTAGGCATTGGTATTGGTATTGTTATGTAGATGGATGAGGGGAGGAAGCGCCATCACCTGCCCCACATATTGAAGGGTAGTCCGATAAAGGATTCCGGGGGGGTTGGCCCTGTCCAAAGCCTATGGAGGTGAGGGCCTAAGGCACGCCCCCAAGCGGTGACCCCGGGGGAGTTCCTAGTTGATGTGCATCAGCAGGACTCCTGCTACTGGTGGTTAGCCCTTCCTGGGCTTCAAGCGAACGGGCTGAAGCTGGATAGTCGGTTAGGACGAATGCCTAAGCCAATACCGCTCATCACCTGTAACCAATAAAGTTGTGGCCTTATTTTGCCCATTAACCTTAAATAATTGTGTCATGAGTCTTCATTTCCACTGGGGAGGGGCAGGAACTCGCCATGCAATTTTGGCTTTCTGTGCTATCCCCAGAACACAACCACAGTGTAAGTTGGAAATCAACTGTACCTGAGATCATGCAGCGTGTGCTGTGTCGGATTTACATATAAGCTAAACAAGCTATAGCTTAGGGTCCCACTCTCTTGCCCCCCCCCCATCACTATTAATATACTTCTTCTTAATTGTATTTCAGTCCAACAATTACTTTGATAAAATACATATTTTGTTATGTGCAAATGGCTTTAGATACCTATTAGTTCCATCAATTACCGTATAGCATATATTCAACACAAAAAAACCCAGCGACAATTTGTTGTTGGCAAAGGACAGCTGGACATATAAAGGGCCCCATTACCTTTAGTAGCTTAGGGCCTCATCAAACCTGAATCCAGCCCTGGGCATGTGTCAGCTTTTCAGTTTAGGGTTTGAATTCTGAAACATGAACTGGTGAAGAAACAGAGTGGGTGGCATTGATTCTGTGGCTGCTGGTGTCCCAATAGCCTTTAACCGTCACAGGTCCCATGGCTCCCCAAACATGGCCTATTTATTCCCTTTCCATTCCTCTCAGCTTTCTTTCCTCACCTCTTTTACTCGCACGGGTAAAGCAGTTCTGCAGGAGGAGACCGGCCGATAAACACACTCGCTTGCAGGCAACTGGAATGTGATTACAGCCACTGTTTGGGACCCACTGCTTTGTTTGATCCTCTGCGCATTTGTCAAAAGAGGCAGGTCAATTTGTGATACCGCTTCAGGTCTACACAATATTAGATTAAGAGGGGGGGAGTGAGATAAGGTTTCTCCGGATTGCTTTTACAGCGACAGGTGCAGGCTGGCCATGTGTCCTACTTAATGTAAGACAGTCCTCCTTTTTGAAAGAGTCCTCTATTTGAAGGGCAGTCTGGTCTAAGTCCGGTTTAACAATTAAGAAGTGAAAGCTGGGGCAGAGGGACTTTGAAGGTGCCCAACCAGCAGTTAGTACAGTGGTACCTCGGGTTAAGTACTTAATTCGTTCCGGAGGTCCATTCTTAACCTGAAACTGTTCTTAATCTGAAGCACCACTTTAGCTAATGGGGCCTCCTGCTGCCACCGCGCCGCCGGAGCACGATTTCTGTTCTCATCCTGAAGCAAAGTTCTTAACCCGAGGTACTATTCAGGGTTAGCAGAGTCTGTAACCTGAAGCGTATGTAACCCGAGGTACCACTGTACCTGGGAATCAAACTGAGCAGGCACACAGGCCAGCTAGTCTCAGTGTGGTCCACTGTGGTGAATTTTAATTGCAGTAACTGTTTCTAAATTTGCATCTATACGTATTAAATAAGCATATCCACATTTATTCAAATCTCTGCCCTCTTTTGTTGCCTTTCATTTGGGGGTAGGAGTGATACATTTTCTCTCTCTCTTTTTGTAAAATGTAACTGGCCCGCTTTCTGGAGTGGGTATCGGGAAACGAACAAACACTTCTCACTGGCCCTCAAAGGATGCAGAATTGCAACCCGGGGTACCATTTATTTCATAAATCGCTTTACAACACCTAGGCTGCAATCCAGCACACATGTTCCTGGGATTAAGACCCACCAAACACAGTGAGAATTACTTATGTATCTATGTATGATTGTGCTAGTTTTTTGTTTTTTAAAAAAGATCTCTCTTACCCCTTAGCCATTTTCACTACCAATCGTTTTGGCTCCAAGTTTATCCACATGTAATAACAAGAGCATATATTTATATTATGAATCTCATGAAGGCATTATAGCGGGTGATTTCTGAACTATGCACTTGTAAGGAGACATGGGAGTATACACAACCGGGAATCTGTATCGGATTGTTTGGTCTATATTTCCCATTTAAAAGCAAAGGAATAAACACTGCCTACAGGAAAGCGAATCTTTCAACAAAACTGTCACTCATTGTTAAATAACATGGAGGAGATATTGAGCTAGTTAAGCTACAGTGTGGGGGGGTGGGGAGGGGGCCACAGATATCTTAGATTCTCCCAAAATATTTCTTTAAGACTTTGTAGTGAGCATCAACACACCACTGAGTTATCCCATCACAATATCTTTCAGAAATGCTCAGCAAAACATTATAGAATGTCTGTGCAGCAAAACACGTGTTTCCTTTATACTTAACAAACGTTTTAACTAGACCTCTGAAAAAATAAACCCAGTGCTAACCAAATCCACTGGTGTTAGTCTACAAAAGAGATAAAAGTAATACCATAAGCACCAAACAGGAATCAGCTGGATAAACAGTTTACCTGCCTGAGATAGCAATAGCTAATGAAATAATCTCCCAGATGATTGCAATTAAAGCAGGACCACAGAGGGGGAAAGTTGATGGGGATTCAGGTTCCAAAAATGGTTAAAAGGCAGAATTCTGCCATTAAGAAACAAACACCACAAACTTCTTACCAATAAAGAGGATTTTTTTAAAATATCCATCAGAACCATATATGTAGCCATATGCATCAAACTATTTTGATCAAGGGCAGAGTCATATACAGGTCAAACAAACCCATTAGTCACTTCGGCATAAATACATGCATTCATTGGAATATATATGATGAAATGCTTCTTTGCTGGAGGGACTATTGATTTTGATGTTGCAAAAACAGGAGCAGGAGAGAGAGATAATCTGTGGGTGATCGTTCTTGGACTACTGTCAGAGCTATGCAGGATGGCAGGCCTTGAACTGAAGCATGATACGCACATGAATTTAGCAGGTGATGCTCCCCCCCCCCCATCAATCTATGCCTCTGAATTACTTATCTCCCCTGCCATTAAAAGAAGCAATGACTTGTCAGGCTGCTGCTAAAAGCCACCGGCCTGATGCAGGACAATATCAATGAATGCTGCATTTTTGTTTGGGGGTTATATAGTGTTCTTCCACGCGGAGAAATGCTTTTTCCTGTCTCGACACAAGGTCTGTCTTTATATGCAAAAAGAGAACGGAAATCCAAAGGTGTGTTTCTATTTGCACACAAGGCGTTGCACAGTGTCTCAAGAATGCACAAGGTCTCTCTAGATACGTGCTAGCCCAAGGCCAGGGAAGTTTTTAATGTTTGACGTTTTACTACATTTTTATATGTGTGGGAAGCCGCTCAGAGTGGCTGGGGCAAATTTTACTATTTACTGTACGTCACACCCATCTGACTGGGCTGCCCCGGCCACTCTGGGTGTCTTCCAACATATATAAAAACATAATAAAACATTAGACTTTTTTAAAAAAAACCCAACACTTCACTATACATGGCTGCCTTTAGACTGCTTGGGGGGGGGTCAGATAATTCCATACCTTCCAACATTTCTCTGATGAAAATAGGGATGTTCTAAGGAAAAGCGGGTCCATTCTAGGAACAAGTCAGAAACTGGGACAGCTTCTGTAAATCTGGGACTGTCCCTAGAAAATAGGAACACTGCATGCTATGACTCAATCTGGTCAACATTTGAGGAAGACATATAACTGAACTTTGCTGCCCCATGGCCAACTTTTCTTTCAAATTAGGGTCAGCCACTCGGTGGTTGAATGGCTGGGATACTTTTCGAAATATCTGAGGTGTGGAGAAGCATCCCACAAAGCAATATTGTGCTCTTATAAACAGCGAAAGGAAAGAAAGGGTGGTCAACTACATGTTAAGCATAGTAGGCCCATTTAAATGTATGAACGTGACTAAGCTGGGCCCATTCATTTCGATGGGTCTGCTCCGGGTAACATTCAGTTGAATACCACCCAAGTAAAATGAGAAGCATCAATGTGCCCTTTTTGAAATAAGAGCTGAAGTGAATGAACCACAAGCAGCTTAAACTGAATCTTGGGGACTGCAGTTTACAAGGGTCCATATGTCAGGTGGAAATTCATCAATCGGGGGACTTGCCACCGAGCATGTAAACCTCCCTTATTGACAAGAATGGAGTCTGAGGTGATTTCAAGTGTCATGAAAGGTCTCTCTGTGATGTTTGGTGATCTGTGAGCTCTGTTATATCTGCGTGGCTCATTACTTGATGTTTCTCTCTTTTTTTTGCCAATTATTTTTATTGATCTTCCTTAATTTTTAACAAATTGTCACCAAATTAATACAAATTCAATACAAATTTAAAAGTTGACTTCCCACCCACTGCCTCCCTTGCTGCTCCCAATAAAATAACTTTTCCAACTATCATCTCAAAATACATGCATCCCTTATCCCTACACATCATTGTTTGATGTTTCAACGTGCTTTGGGGTGTGTGCATTAAGACAGCATGCAAGGGGTTTGTCACCTGAAGAGGAAACATGTAGAATAAATAGGAGCTTGAGGGATCTGGGGGACACAGTGCTCAACCCCACTTCCTGAAGATAGGTTTTTCCCCAAAACTAGCACTTCCCCTTCTGTCAGATTAATCCTAATAAATGGGAACGAAGAAGAGTGAGCAATGCACACAGTACATAGGAAACTTCAGAGCAGATACTTCCAGGCTCCTGAGATATGTAATGGTTAGAGTGTTGGGCTGGGACCTGGGATAGCAGGGTTCAAATCCCCACTCAGTCACGAAGTTCACTGGGTGACCTTGGGCCAGTCACCATCACTTAGTCTAACCTGCCTCACAGGGCTGTCATGAGGATGAGCACTTGAGGTGCGTGGAAGATAAAGGCGGAATATTTAAGGCAAACTACCTGAAGGCCAAGGGACATGGGTGGCACTGTGGGTTAAACCACAGAGCCTAGGACTTGCCCATCAGAAGGTCGCGGCTCGAATCCCCGCGACAGAGTGAGCTCCCATTGCTCGGTAACTGCTCCTGCCAACCTAGCAGTTCGAAAGCACGTCAAAGTGCAAGTAGATAAATAGGTACCGCTCTGGCAGGAAGGTAAACAGCGTTTCTGTGTGCTGCTCTGGTTTGCCAGAAGCAGCTTAGTCATGCTGGCCACATGACCCGGAAGCTGTACACCGACTCCCTCGGCCAATAAAGCGAGATGAGCACCACAACCCCAGAGTCGGTCACGACTGGACCTAATGGTCAGGGGTCCCTTTACCTTTACCTGAAGGCCATATCCACCACTGGGTTTTGTATTAGGAACTGATTCACCAGCCTTGGATCTCACTCTGTGTATCTACATCTGTTCCCTTTCTCTGCCTCTGCCCTTGCTCCTCAGATCTCAGCCTTACAGAACTGAACACTTCATTCCTTCACAGGGACCCTGTTCTGTGTCACTTAAGCTGCCCCAATCTGGAAGGCCACCGAGGTCAAGGAAGTACTGCGAGTTAAGTTTCTTAAGTGCAATGTGTGAGACACTATCTGACACTGTTTATAGAAAGAGGTTTGCCTCTGATTGACCACAGGATAGAAGTTAAAAGCATCAGTCCGGGAGTTCAAACACGTTAACCTCTGAAGTGATGTTTGAATTAGTGCAATAAAAGGCTGAGCCGGCGACGGGAGGGGGTGTTGATATGATACCCAAAAAAGGAAGGCTGAATGAAAAAGGTTGGAAAATATTTTCGGAGGTGATGAGAGTGTCTAAAGGTGATGGTGCCAAATGCTACATTATCATGGACTCCGGGGTGGAATTTATTTATCAGTTTTGTGAATTATGAGACAAGGCTCCGGCAGTGACGGAATAACACAGCTGACAAAATACAGAGGGCACATTTTCGCAGGCTGTTGTAGGCCTCTAAAGGAGTCGGTAGCAAACATGTTTGGCAATTCCAGAGATCAGTCAGCCCTAAGAAGGGCAGTGTACATTGGATAATCTCCCAAATAATTCACTATTAGTTGCCAACACAAAGCAGAGAGGAAGACAGAGAGGTCTGATTCCAAATACTTGTTCACTCCTTGGCAGCCTGCTGCATCCCATAGATTAATGGATTAGCAAGGCAGGCCAATTTAAGAGTGCTGGATCTGGTCGGCAACATACTTTGAAATGTTTTCAGATGACAGCACCCAAGATGTAACACACAGGCCAGCCAAAGGTGCAAGCATGGAACTTGGAGCTCACATGTTAACACAGTGAGACTCTGCTAGGCACCAGGAATCTCCTACCATTGAAAATTGACACTGATTTTCCGTTGGGGCTGAAGTCATTTGCAGACCGATCCCTTGCATGCTGGGGGGGGGGGGGAGTCATTGACATATTGCCAGTCATGCGTCACAAAAAAGAGGACACAGATTTGCATTAAAATGTATATATGTGAAATATGTGAAATTTGAGCAGTGGTGCAAATTTAGAAATAATCGCAATAGTTTAAATGGAAATGCCAGATAGTGGTACCTCGGGTTAAGTACTTAATTCGTTCAGGAGGTCCGTTCTTAACCTGAAACTGTTCTTAACCTGAAGCACCACTTTAGCTAATGGGGCCTCCTGCTTCTGCCGCACCGCCGGAGCACGATTTCTGTTCTCATCCTCAAGCAAAGTTCTTAACCCGAGGTACTATTGCTAGGTTAGCGGAGTTTGTAACCTGAAGCGTCTGTAACCTGAAGCATATGTAACCCGAGGTACCACTGTATAACCCACTTTAATGAGGACTGTGTCCTTGTTCACTTAGCTGTCCAGCTGCTAACTGTTGATGGGCAGGTTCAAGACCCCTGCTTTCCATTCTTGTTTTATCGTTAAAACCAGACAGCCCTTCAAATACAGGATGCCTTCAAACAGAGGACTGTCCTATGTGAAGTTAGGGCACATGGTCACCCTGCTATGGATGCGGAGGCAGAAGCCACAAAGCCTTGAGGCTGACGTTATTTGCAGTCTGATCCCGTGCATGTTTACTCAGAAATAGTGACATCGACTCCAATGGCACTTGCACCCTGATCTGTGTGCTACAGCATAGCAAAGCAAGCAGAATCCTATGAACATTCCCTCCACGTCTTTGGCCTGCTTTGCAAGATCTTGGACTAATCCCCATCGAGAATGCTAACAACACCAGCATCCATTAATGTAAAAGGAAATTTTTTGCTTCTCATGTTTCTGTTGTCACTATCAGCCTAATATTGAAGTCTCAAGGTGCAGCTCCACTTGGGCTATAGGCTGGAGAAAGAGGAGATAGATAGGAAACTCCATGCTTCCTAGCGTGTCTTTCTTGTGCTGATCTATTGATCTTCCTCCTGATCATAGCTGTCAACGTTTCCCTTTTTTAAAGGGAAATTCCCTTATTCCGAATAGGATTCCTCGCAAGAAAAGGGAAAAGTTGACAGTTATGCTCCTGATACTCTTAAGGTTCCTGACATAACCACACTTCCTTCTCCACCTTCTCCATGCCTCCCTCACAAAAGGAAACATTTTGACATGCATGGCTTGGTCATCTTTACTTTAGCTAAGACAGAACCAGGATCTTTCCTACCAAGCATGCATTTCCTTTAATAAAGATAGTGCTCTTGTTTTGCCAACCCCAGTGTGATTATATTCGTGGCAGGCCTTGGGAGCTCAAATTTCAGCCTTGTGAGATGCCAAAAATTGGTGTGCACAAACACACTTCGCTTTCCATTCTACTTCATGGTTGTGACGTCCTCCGAAGTGCCCCCGAGGCTCTGCGCCCAGTGAGACCAAACTGGTTCCTCTTCCCTAAATCTGCCTCTGATGCTCCAGGAGGGGTTCAGTTCATATTCTGCTACGCATTTAACTCCAAATGCCATCACTTAATCCTGCGACATTAGAATAAAAAGGCAGAGATTGGTGGTGCCATTATCACCAATCAGAATAATCTAGTACGCAAAGTCTCAAAGATCTTTCTACCTGGGCCATTTTATACTGAAGGGTGGACTGGAAATTCTATTTTAAATAAGATCTAATTATATTTTAAATAGGTTTAATGCCCTTTCCATGCATCTAGAGTGCTTCTCTGTAAAACGGCATCCCATTTACTCCCTTCCTCCAGTTATTTTATTGGCCTTCTCATTCTACCTTTCCATCTCATAACCACTGGATGGAAGGCGAACCACACCCTTCATCACAACCAAGGTGGTTCTCCGTGACCCCCAAGCAACTGTTACTTGCCAATCTATTTTCTTCCAAAATAGTTTAGTGCTGTAAGTAGCAGCCCTGCATAATCCTGGAAGTGTTCCGAAGGAGGATCCCTCATAATCTTGTCATGATTCCAGTCAAGCCGGTTCTTTCTTTCCCACCTAGCTTACCCAAAGAGCCATGAAGGAAGATCTCGCTCTCTGTTTTATGAAATCATGGGAATTCCTTAGAACATGGGTGAGCAAGGAGGTACAGAGGAATCCACTGGTGGACCTCTGGGTGATTTCCAGCACTTCAAGCAGAGATTTCTGACTCACAGTTCTTTGGCAATAGCAGCAACAACATGACTCTCCCTCCCTACAGACACACACACACGCTTGACAGCTGAAAGAAGAACCAAGACTTCAGTTTTTCAGTGGAAGGACTCTGAGCTCTATTTAATTTCTGATATGCAAAACTATTCTTTAGGTTCTTCATTCTTTGTCTTGCACCAGGCTCCGTTAGGCGGATCCTGGAGTCTTATCAATGAAACGAAAGTTAATACCACAAGCCTGAATTGTGCCTACCTCTGCCTTAGGAAGTCAGATATGGGGACTTTGCATAATGGAACAGCATCTGCAGGGTCTAGTGTAGGCACATCTGAATTTGGAAGGGCCAAAGATCAGCGGTAAAGCATCTGCTCCCAGATTCATACCCCAGCATCTCCAGGTACACATAGCTGTCAATTTACAGATTTGAAAATAAGGGACCAGCAGCCTCAAAAATAAGGGATCAGCAGCCAAAATAAGGGATTTTAGTCAACCAGCTGAAATACGAAATTAAAAGGGACCAGATAATTTGGGAGAGCAGCGCCGGTTTTTAGCCCTTCGTTTCCAGAGGTTGCTGCTCAAGCCACCAGCTGATGAAACACTGCAATTAAATAACTACAAGCAGCAACCACTTTTCGCGCAAACGAAGCCCAAACTACAAAGATGCTGCTGCAGTTCTGTGTCTTTTCTCTCGTGCTCCATCTGCAGCTCTCAGTTCCATCAGGTGGGGCGGGAGGAAGGGGGGGAATAGTGCCCAAAGTAAACCCGCAGATCAGACGATCTATGCTAGTCTACAACTACAAATCTATGGGAGAAGCGCTTGCGGTCCTTCCTCCGCTTTCCCCCTCTGTGGTTAGCCCTTGGAACACCTGCCCATGCCTCCCCCTCCACCTCCACCTCCTCTCTCTGAACTGCTTTCTCTATGGTTGCCCTCGCTCTCCTCTCAAGGCTCCTCAGCAATTCATAGGCTGCGCCAGGCTGCCCATCTCATCTGGTTCCTTCGGCGGCGCAGCCACAGTATGGCCTAGCGGGAGCGGCAGCAACGGGCAGAGGGGAGGCCCCAGGTAGAGGCGCTCAGTTTGGTGGCCGCGAGAAGGATGGCAGCGGAAGGGCCCGAAGCTCCCACCAGTCCCGGTGGGGAGGGGCTCCTGGGGGCCGAGGCTGGTGAGAGGAGGCCGGAGGGGGGTGGGCTGGGCAGCCAAGCAACACAGTTGGAGCCTCCCTCCTCCCTGGCTGGCAGGGAGGGAGGGGGAGGAGTTGCTTCCTTTGAAACCCAGGAAATTTAAGGGATATCATCAATAAGGGACAGCAGCGGGACACGGCGCTGGGATAAGGGAGTTTCCCGGCAAATAAGGGACGGTTGACAGCTACGCAGGTACGGCGGGGAATTACCTCTGTCTGAAATCCTGGAGAGCATCTGCCAATCATTGTAGAAAATACTGAGTTAGGTGGACCAGTGCTCTGATTTGGTTTAGGGCAGCTTCCCATCTTCCTTTGTGTGTCTTGGGGACCAACATCAATGTGGTAAGGAGCAACATTTGAAAGAGAAAAATTGAAACTGGTCGATCTGACTGGGTTTTTCAGCAATGTTTTACCTTCCAAGGAAAAATGGCTGACCGGAGCCAGTAGTTTTATCTCTGCACTCGAGACAATTTATTCCTTACTTGTACTAATACCCTTTTATGGTGATTTTGCTGTTGGACTCTGAGCTCAGTTTTGTTTTGTTTTGGCAGTATATTTGCTTATCTCTCTAAGAAGAAACAAACCATTACTCTGTTTTGGATACCAGTGGGATAAGTTCACCGGAGAATCTTTATATCAATTTATATTACAAAAGGGGTACACGAATGGGAGATTTGAATGGGAGCTGGAGGCCTAGTTCCCACTGAGCCGATAGTGTAGCACCAGGGTTTGACCACGTCAGCCTGCAAGAAGGGGCTGGCATGACTGAATGCTCCTCCATAAGAAAAAATATATAGATGTGATGGCATGGGAATCTGATTCAGAGGCTGAACCGGAGGAATCCCAGCCTGCACAGGAGTCCCCGCCTCCAGGGCCAGCTGAGCCGGGGCTGGGGCTTGAACCTGAAGGGCCCTCACCAGTGCCAGATCCTCAGGAGCAGACACCAGCTGAATCCGCTCTGGCTCCGGAGGTGATCGAGGACCCATTGCCTGCAGGTGCACCTCTCTCAGCCCTGTCAGGGGAAAGTGAGGTTGCCTTTGGGTCCAGTAACCCTCCATCCTCTCCTGAGCTGCAGAGGCTCAGGGCAGAGAGGCGGAGGGAACTAAGTTCTCACAGGAGGAGTGCTCGCCTTAAGGCCAGGAGAGGCGAGTCACCTGTGGGCCGGGGCCGCCCTAGGCCTCAGAGGAGATAAAGGTCAGTCAGTCCAGACCCAGGTTGTGGGAGCAACAACGTTGGTATCCTGTTCCTGCCAGCACCCAGACCTGCTCTTCCGGAGTTCCTGACCACACCCGACTCCTTGCTTTGGACCTCGCTTCGCCCCTGACTGACAGCCTCCTTTCTCACAACCTAGGACTGGACTTAGACCACACTGCACGGTAATGCCCCCCCCCCCCCGGGACCAGCACAATAGACAAACAAAAAATCATTCCTGTGCAAGCATGTCAGGAAGAAAGCTAGCCTAGGGCCTTTTCCTCTGAATTACTTGCTTTTAATGTCAAGGGATGAGGATGAGGATGATTTTGAAGAGGGGAGCAGTACATCAACTGAGCCTCTTGCCACTACCAAGAAGGCCCTCTGCCTGGTTCCCCGTAACCTCACTTCTCGCAGTTCCCCTCCAACATTTCTCTGATGGTAATAGGGGTGGGAGCATCTTGGGGCTGTTTAAAAACAGCAATAGTAAATACCTCAGAGGGTATGCGAGGCACAGCATTCTTCCAGACATTGATGAAATGCTTGTTTGTAATAGTAGCAGTTCCCGGAGCTCAAGGATCTCTAACCATCTTGGCTCAAAGGTGCAAGAACTGCAGAAAATTCACAATGTATTGCTTATCCAGGGGTCAGCAAACATTTTCAGTCCACAGTCCCTCAGACCTTGTGGGAGGGCCGGACTATATTTTGAAAAAAAAAATAATAATGAACGAATTCCTATGCCCCACAAATAACCCAGTGATGCATTTTAAATAAAAGGGCACATTCTACTCATGTAAAAACACGCTGATTCCTGGACTGTCCACGGGCCGGATTTAGAAGGCGATTGGGTCAGATCCGGCCCCTGGGCCTTAGTTTGCCTAAAAAAGGGACCCCTGACCATTAGGTCCAGTTGTGGCTGACTCTGAGGTTGTGGCACTCATCTTGCTTTATTGGCCAAGGGAGCCGGCGTACAGCTTCCGGGTCCTGTGGCCAGCATGACTAAGCTGCTTCTGGTGAACCAGAGCAGCGCACGGAAACGCCGTTTACCTTTCCGCCGGAGTGGTACCTATTTATCTACTTGCACTTTGGTGTGCTTTCAAACTGCTAGGTTGGCAGAAGCAGGGACCGAGCAATGGGAGCTCACCCCGTCGCGGGGATTCGAACCACCGACCTTCTGATCGGCACGTCCTAGGCTCTGTGGTTTAACCCACAGCGCCACCCGTATCCCTTAGTTTGCCTACCCATGGCTTATACAATGCAGGATCCTTTGGGTTTAAAATGTCATTGCGCTCTCTCTCTCTCTCATATGAGGAAGGGTGGGGGAATTAAACATGTGTTTCTCCAAGGCAGAGGCTGGTACCGCCTGTCAAGACCTCAGACAGAGCTTGGCTGCTGGTTCCCATGCAAGCCACGTTAATCCTTCTCCTAACTGCCCATCTGGGCCTGCGTAATAAAAATATCGAGGCCAGGAAAGGCAAAGGGTAAACTGAGGGGAATGTTGTATGTCAAACAGCATTAAAAAAACCTATGTATGAGTATGATAATAGGTTTATAAGTTATTTTATCAGACGACTTGCATCAAATTCAATGAATATCCCTTGGCCCAAAGTGTCAGATGCCTGTCAGTCATCCTAGTTCTTGAGCTCTTGTTGGCTAGAATCAAGCAAGAGTGTGTTTTATGCTGACTAAGCAATGGGGCAGAATGCTGCCTGCACACTGTTCCTTATCAGAGTACAGACTTAGAGGAAGTCCAGTCCTTCACCACATCCCTTCCCCTCCTGCAAAACAAAATCCTCTACATGTGACTTGTCTAGTCCCCCCCCACATTCCTTCCCCTCACAAACCAACACAGCCCATCACCAGAACATTGCTGTGCATGATTGTTGCCATGCGCAAGGAAAGGCACTGCTTGTCCTGATACCCAAATTTTTGCAAATTAAAAAACCTGAAATTTCAGGGAAGGAGCCTGTAATACGAGCCTGTGTGCATCAGGTTATTCTCTGACTGGCCAGTTTGACAGGAAATATACAAGGGAAAGGAAAGCTGTCCATAGGTTTCGGTCCCGTAAAATGGTTGCTCACCTTAAGACTGGGGTCCAAGGTACCGCAACAAAGAGTTTGGCACATCTACCCACAGAGATTTGGGGATGATGCTTCTTGAACAGCAGCACACCTTGCCTTGTGGCAAACCTCTTTTGGAACTGGAGGAGAGCTTCCCAAGCAAACATGACTGTGGCGATCACACAGGGTCCTCGGACGTGTCACTGTCTATTGATTCCTGTGTTACCACTTTATTTCTCGCTGCCACCACCCAGGCCCTACCTGGTACAATACTGAGTCCAGTCAGGGTTAAATTTGAACATAAACTTCTGTTTATTTATTGCAGTTTAACAAGCATGTGGTTTCGTAAACGGTATTGGTCAATTATAATCATGGGGTGCCTATCCAGACCTATAACTTCCGCTACCTGCTCTCACTCACTATACCACCTCTCAAATATAGTGGTACCTCAGGTTAAGTACTTAATTCGTTCCAGAGGTCCGAACTTAACCTGAAACTGTTCTTAACCTGAAGCACCACTTTAGCTAACGGGGCCTCCTCCTGCTGCTGCTGCTGCTGCGCTGCCAAAGCATGATTTCTCTTCTTATCCTGAAACAAAGTTCTTAACCTGAAGCACTATTTCTGGGTTAGCGGAGTCTGTAACCTGAAGCGTATGTAACCTGAAGCATATGTAACCTGAGGTACCACTGTATTTACTTGTCTTCCTAGCTCCTAACTGTTCCTGACTCAGCTTATTTCGCTACACTAACTCAACCTACCCACAGACTCTATCCCAATTCACTCCCACTCCAACCAACCACCCAACTCCCAACAAACTCCCCCCTTTGTCCCTCCCAGAGCTGGTTTTATAGTCCCTCTGACTCCACCCCCCTGGGTTCTGATTGGGTAACCTGTTTAACTATTTCACCTCCTGCACTCTTATATGTTAACGTCACATAGACCAGGAGTGGTGGTGGAAGCAGTGGCAACAGTGAAGTGACCTCTCTGCCTGGGCAGTGCATATGGAGGTCTTGGGCTGCCCAGATGACAAAACACCCCCCTCAGCCTCACTGATGTGGTCCAAAGGAAGACAGAGCAATATGCTTGGCACCAGCTTGGCTGCAGGAGTTGCTGGAAGGAGGCTTCAAGGCACCATTCAGCCACCTTAGGGACCCTTCTCCTGATTTGTGTAGGGTTTACTCCTTAGCCTTTTCTTCTTCTTTTTTAAAAAAATTTAAACATAAAACCAAAGCATAACAATATAAAAAAGACAAACATATATCCTAACTGTCAAAATCCCAATTTTGTTATCATTTTTGGATGACTTCCTCGAGTCCCCCTGGCTGAGTTTCCATGTAGCTCATTGTAGCAGTTTTCCAATACTACTTTCGAATAGATTAACTTAGTCAGTTAATATCTTTCATTCTTTTCACATTATCTTCTATCCATAGTTATACAATTTAACATATTTAACTCCTAGGCCAATTTGGTACTTATAAGTAGTTCTTCTTATGTTATCTTAGAATATTTAACTAAATAGTCCTTGAATTTCTTCCATTCTTCTTGATACTCCTCCTCTTTCTGTTCGCGGATTCTTCCAGTCAGGTCGGCCAGCTCCAAAATGTCCATCATCTCCTTAGCCTTTTCTTCAGTGGCAAGGCAGTGGGTAGGGATTCTTCCTCAGGGTTTACTCCTGAAGCCTTTCTCACAAATGAGCACAGCTGCAAGGTAGCAGAGGTTTAAAAACAGTGTTTTCCTTCTAGCGCACAATAGTGAATCACTTGGGCTCAGGATACCTTAAGGAACGCCATATTGGAGAAGCCAATTTGTTCACCGAGATCATCAGAGGAAGCACAGTTAGTGGTTTACTATGGTCCAGAAGCAGGACTCGTGTCAGCAAGAGAACCAAGAAGCTTTTCTTTTAGGTATTATAGGACCAGAGATCCCGAAGGACAAGATGAAACTATTTATGTACGCAACCAAGACTGTGTGGACTCTCTTAGCCCCAGAAATGGAAAACGGTACAATTCCAACCAAAAAAGAGTGGCAAACAAAATTGTCGAACTATGCTGAGATGGCAAAACTTACAGGAAGAATTAGAAACCAGGAACAGTAGGTCTTTAATAAATAATGGGGAAAGTTTATAATTTATTTGAGAAGCAATTGTAAACAATTACATACATTGGTAGGGTTGACAGAAAACTTGTAGTAAAAATGGAAACTATGGATTGACTAAGGATTTATAAAAATAGAGTTATGATAGAGATGCTGAGGGGAAAATCATTACATTAAGATCCACAATGGGGGGAGGGAAGTCAGAAGGGATGATATGTTTATGTATTTAATTAATTTGTTTGTGCAAAATAGAAAATGCAAAAAAAAATAATTACATTTTTTTTTAAAGGACTCATGTCAGCGAGAAATCATGCTTTCAATATGGGCCCAGCTCTGTGGAATTTTCTCCTGCAATAATTAGGTGGACACCATCTCTACTGAGTTTCAGAGACGTGATCCAAACTGTTTTATTTAAGGAGGGCTTTGCATACCTGAATGCTTCTCAGATGATGCACTTAAAAAATAATAATTGGAGGTTTTGAATTTTGTATACCATTTATTTTACTCTTGTCAGCTACTTTTAGATCTACATGGTGAATAGTGGGATCTAAATTTTTCAACAAGTAAATAAAAACATTGCTGCTAGCAGTTATTTTTCAGCTGCCTGTCTCTGCAACTCCCCTGTGCGGCATATAACTATTAACCTCATATTAACAGCTGTTGGAAACCATTATCCCTTTCTTTGCAGATCTTAGCAGAAAGATAATGACTTGCTCAAAAGCAAATCCAGCCAAGCACAGAATTAAACCCAGGTGTAATGTTGCTGCTGCTGCTTCTGCTTCTACTGTGGCCATTGCTTGCATCAACGTGATCACCTCTGTTTGGGATCACCCAACACTAAGATTGCTTCAACAACAACAGCAATGATTTATTTATACCCCACCCATCTGGCTGGGTTTCCCCACCACTCTGGACAGCTTCCAACAAAATATTAAAAATACAATAAAACATCAAACATTAAAAACTTCCCTAAACAGGGCTGCCTTCAGATGTCTTCTAAAAGTCATATCATTGTTTATTTCCTTGATATCTGATGGGAAGGCGTTCCACAGGGCGGGCACCACTACCGAGAAGGCCTTCTGCCTCGTTCCCTGCAACTTCGCTTCTCGCAGTGAGGGAACCACCAGAAGGCCCTCAGAGCTGGACCCTCAGGCTGAACGATGGGGGTGGAGACGCTCCTTCAGGTATACAGGACCGAGGCCCTTTAGGGCTTTAAAGGTCAGCACCAACACTTTGAATTGTGCTTGGAAACATACCGGGAGCCAATGTAGGTCTTTCACGACCAGTGTTATGTGGTCTCGGCAGTCTTCCTAGCATTCTTCCTGGTTCGTTTGCACAATGTTTGTGGGGAGGTTAGACAATGCCGGCCACTTATTGGGTATTCATTCTGATTTCTTTGCGGGGAGGTGAGATGACGTTGCATCAGTGCCTTTTCCCACCCATTTACTTATCACATAAAAGTTGGGGGGCTTGTGGGCGGGGGCTTGTTTCTCGCACAAGAGCTCAAAACCAACTTTAATTGCACAACCTGAATTTGCCCGTGCTGTATGTGATTAAATCCCACCCGAAAACAGACAGTCTGGAAGTGCCCTAATATGCAGTGAGAAGGTTGGTCCTGTTTTAAGGCATTTCCTGAGCTTGTGTTTTCATAATCCTTCTCTTACGGAACTGGGAATTGGATGGCTGTGCAGGGTTCCCGTGTGAATGCCTCTCTCTCCCACTAGCTTTGTGAAGCCAAAGGAATTCTTCAAAGGCTGGAAATATTCTCAATATAATAAGATAAAAATACAGCTTATTTTTGTTGTTCTATTTTAACTCTGCAGCTGGCTTTTAAATCAAGTGGAATGTTTCTTTACTTGAGCATACTGGCCAAAATACTACCTTAACATTGAACGAGAATGACCAAAGCACGCTCAAGTCCCAAAATTGGCACTGAAGAGGGGTTGGAATGAGTCTAGATCATCTGTTTTGCCCAGGACTCTTGAAGCTGAGCGGCCACTACATGCTCAAGCAACTTGTCCTCAAATGGAAGATTTTAGACAGGTTGGAAATCATCCAGCACAGTGGGGATACAGAGAGAGGTCTCTATTGCCCTGCCCTCCAACAAAGGTCTCACCGTAAGCCATCTTCAGGATGCATAGAAGGAACTATGCCTTCCTTTAAAGAGGCATATACTTTGCCCACTTGACCAAACCTTCTCTGACCGCTTTAATGAGCCAGAAAGGACAAGAGGAAGTGTAGTTGACCTCCCACTTCCAAGAAACCTATCTACAACTTCAGGCCACACAAAAGGAAAATTATCAAGTTCAAAAAGGATCAACAGCTGTCAAAGGTTGCTCCCTAGGACCTGCTGTAATCATGATATCCAAGCCAGATCAATTGTAGGCAACTTTATCCACAAGTGTTTAGCAAAGCTGTCACAGCAGGTCATGGACTCCTTTTCCAGCAATTTTTCCAGGCTCTTGGTGGTGATAGGCCTTTAAATTGTCAGAACAGCTCCACTGAATGACTCTGTGTGGATGCAATGATGGCACAAAAATAAGATTTCTTGGCCACTATCATTGTCACAGATTGGACTCGCACACCAGAGCTTTCCACCATGGTTGCTCTTGTTTTCAGCTTTGCCACTAGTATCACCCCATGTTATGTAGCGAACCTGGGGCCTTGGGAGCAAATGTGATTACATATAATAAAATTTAAGTACATCAGGAGGGCGAACAATAACAGCTTTTGGCTGGCATGTGAAATCAAAAGATTTTGCTGGGGGTGGGCTTACCTTAAAATACAAAGATACAGTGGTACCTTGGGTTACAGACGCTTCAGGTTACAGACTCCGCTAACCCAGAAATAATACCTTGGGTTAAGAACTTTACTTCAGGATGAGAACAGAAATCACGTGGTGGCGGCGGGGCAGCAGCGGGAGGCCCCATTAGCTAAAGTGGTACCTCAGGTTAAGAACAGTTTCAGGTTAAGAATGGACCTCCGGAACGAATTAAGTTCTTAACCTGAGGTACCACTGTACTGAAGGTTTTCTTTTCAAACATGAAAAAAAAGCCTTGCCATGGATTCAAGTAGCAACTTGGCAGCCCAGTGGTGCTCCCTTTGAATTTTGAGATGGAATGCCGCAGGGGAATGAAGCTACATCATGCTATGCCCAGGAATATTTGGGGGTTGGCAGATGGCTTCCCGCATTGGCCTTCTTTGTCTAGCGACAGCTAGACTGGTGACTGGGAATGGCCACCAAGACCATATAACACCGGTCCTGAAAAACCTACATTGGCTCCCAGTGCATTTCTGAGCACAATTCAAAGTGTTGGTGCTGATCTTTAAAGCCCTAAACGGCCTCAGCCCAGTATACCTGAAGGAACATCGCTAGCCCCATCATTCTGCCTGGACACTGAGGTCCAGCTCGAAGGGCCTTCTGGTGGTTTCCTCACTGCGAGAAGTGAAACTACAGGGAACCAGGCAGAAGGCCTTCTCAGTAGTGGCGCCCACCCTGTGCAATGCCCTCCCATTAGATGTCAAGGAAATAAACAACTATCTGACTTTTAGAGGACATCTAAAAGAAGGCAGCCTAGTTTAGGGAAGTTTTTAATGTTTGATGCTTGATCACTTTAGTAGTAGTAGTAGTAGTAGTAATATTCTGCTGGGAGCCGCCTAGAGTGGCTGGGGAAACCCAGCCAGATGGGCGGGGTATAAATAAATGACGATGATGATGATGGAGGGCAGAGAAGAATAACAGGTAAAGTTTCATTGCCAGGATCCCATTGACACAAGAATCCCAAGGAAGAAAATAATTCAGGAAATAATTTCGCTCCTTCATCTGGAATGGAGGAATTTTGCCAGCTATGACAGCTAAGCTACCGACTCCAAAGACTGTCCAAAGGCGTCATGATTGGAGGAGCAACCGGCGATGCCTGAGGCATCGACACGCCGCTGAAACAAGTGAACATTACTGAAGACGTTTGGATGAATATTCATGGCGCACCCTTTGCAGCAACCTACCCTTGCCGAAATATCACGCGCGCCTCGCTTGAACTTTTGCTCGCGGAGAAAGATCTCCAGGTTTGAATGGTTCCTTTGCGGCTCAATCTGTTTGTTTTAGTATTGCGGACACAAACTTCTAAGCGAGCCGTGAAGAGTGGAAGGCCTCTCATGTCAATGTATTCGACTTCAGGGCGTTCGTCACTACAGGACAAGAGGCAATTAAAAGACCCGGTGGAAAAGGGAAAGGGAACTTAATGGCCACCTGTCCTTGTGTTTTGGAGTGTGGGTCTGTAGCAACTAATAATAGATGAAGTTTGACATGTTTTTCTTGTGTTTCGACTGGACCTGCTGTGCCATTTAATTCAGCTTGTGGTCGGGATACTTGCAGCAAGTGATCCCTTTGTGGCCAATTCTACATGTGACCACATGTAAATGTGTCTCTCTTTTTTAATGGCCCTGTAATCTAGGGCTTTTAAAATTCTCCATCGCTTGAAGGCATACAGTGAGCCGGAGCCACACAAGCTAGTTAGCTCAGTTAGCTTGAATTTTCGAGCCTTGTTCAAATTCTTGCCCAGGTTTTCGCCTTCTTTTTCAGCGAATGTAATACAGAGAAGATAAGATCTTTGCACTCAATTAACCCTGCAGGGCCTGCGAGCAAGCCTCATTAAGAAAACAGTCAAACACATTTATATTTAAGTGCCTTATTTATTTGGAATTTAGATCATATTTCTGAAGAAGAGATTTGTGTTCTTCCCATTCATTCTTTTACCAATGCAAAACATGGCTATAAATATAAATGCATAGGGTTCTTCCATATTTCAATTTACTGAATTATTTGGGGTCAACATTCCCTATAGTCCTTCTTTTGCTTAAGAACAGGACACTGTAGTTAAATGTAAATATTGTTCTTTCATTTCAAATCAGCCCTAATAAAATCCATAAGCTCCACCCCTTTGCTCTCCTCAGGCAGGTTCTCTCCTTTCTGATTTATTTTTTCAAGTGCCTTGAGAATTTTCTGTCAAATATTTTCGACACCTTTAAACATTTATGATGGTAACTAGCAGAGCTGTTTCTCCTGAGCTCAATCCTGCTAGAATATTCTACATCCCCAGTCAATAAAGCCATACTGATACATTCTCACTCTTTTATGCAGCTTGCCTTCTTTAGAAATAAGAAGTAAACTAAACTAAAATAAAATGGGCTAACAAATAAGACTACCAGCATACTAAATGGGAAGATTCTATATCTGACTAAAACAGGGTGAGTTGAGTTTCTCAGTGGCTTGGCCACCCTCTCATTGTATGCATATGTACACGAACTCCTAATGCCTCTGAACCTGCTAAATCAGAGATAAGTCTGAAAACAATCTGCCTGCAGCTGATATATATTTTGAGGACTCTGCAGAGTAAATGCGTTTTAATTTTCAGCCTCAAAATGTGTTTACCTTCCTTTTAAAATAAGCTTGTTTCTGCATGCAATAAGCCACCAGCAGATACTGCTTGTAAGAAGTGCAATTTACTTTGGATATCTTTAATTACCTGTTCTGTTACCTCTTAAATCCAGATATTTGCCTTGAATGTCAGGCTGGATCCAACGCCTTTTACCTGACGTACTTTAGGATTGGCTAAAGGGACAGTTTTCCCCAACCATCGCTGGTGCCAGCCCATCCATTTCCACATGTCTGCAGCAGGGTTATTTGTTTATTCATTTTTTGCTCACCGACATGAATTGTTTCACGTTTTCCTTCTCCCTTCCCTCCCTCCCTCCCTCCCTGCATTTCCACCCTCCATTTTTTTCTATTATTATTATTTTGCATCCAAAGCCATCGCAACGAGGAAATCCGCACAGGACAGAAGCCTCTCTGTGAGATCAAGCCTCAACGTGATACCCAAATATTTCGCTTGCAAGTCTTGGCGGCTGGACAGTATGTAGCAAAGCAGGGCCAATTTCCCTAGCCCAGGATTAGTCAACAGCATGTCTAGCGTTTCAGAAAATATTTTCCCACATTTGTCCGCCTGCAGTTTGAAAGGTGGAGCTGACAACATAAATGTGCCCTAAGGTGCAAATCCTGATCCATTTCTCTCGGGGATTTTTCAGCCCGTCCATTATATATGCAGATGCTTGCAATCAAGAGATCTCTGTGGGCCCTGGTAATTATTCCCTATACTTTGCCACTAGCAATAAAAACCCCACTTGCCGCAGCTTGCTTGCAGCCCAGCTCTCATTTCCACTGCGGTGGCATTAATTAGCAAAAACTTGTGAAAATGCTCGCAATTTATGAGCTTGGAACAACAACAACAACACTCCACAACATAGGAAGGGACTCCCTCGTACACCGTCCCCCGACAACCGAAGCCCCCCACAAACCAAACTCTCCAGGCTCCCAGCAATAAGCAGGAAATAATTGGAGCTGGATGGGGGGCTATCTCGGTTTCCCATTAGGGGAGCTGCTTCAATGAAGTTCCTATGCAGATGGATGGGAAGCTTCTCAGATAATAAATCAAATTCTCCTGACGGCCAAGTGGCATCACTTGTTGGGGCCTGGAGAGGTATTGCCTGCCCCCTATTTGAAGGCAGCAAGCCTCAGCCCCCAAGGATGCTGACCAAACTAGTCTTCCGTGAAAGACCGGGAGCTATTAGAGCAGCTATAAACTTTCCAGGCACTTTGGATTGCTGTCCTGCTGTGGAGAGAGCACTTTTCATCATCTATGACATCTGCCACCCACATAAAGAATAGAGACAGAGTGGGGCGGGGCGGGGTGGGGTGGGGGATGAGAGAAGCAACTCCTGTGAATTTTCTTACATCAGAAGCTAGCTTCGGACTTTGTTTCTAACAGAGCTTTGGGGGGTTCCGTGCTGCAGGCTTCAAAAAAACTCAACACATTTCCATCCTCCTGTTCCTTTGCTGGGGTTTGATGTCTGCTACAGATTTGTTTTTTGGCATCTAAAGCAAAACAAAACACATGTCAGCTTCCCGCTTTGCAACTTTTAGCCGATCTCTTCAGCAACGTTTCCAGCAAGCAGGAACGGCACTTATTTTATTCTAGCAAATATTTATTTTAAGCAAACAGCCCTGCCTTTGCGTACCAGTGTGTGCGTGTGTTTGGATTTTTCTCGCCGTG
Source organism: Podarcis siculus (assembly GCA_034642415.1). NCBI lineage: Eukaryota > Metazoa > Chordata > Lepidosauria > Squamata > Lacertidae > Podarcis > Podarcis siculus. The sequence continues at coordinate 3,457,053 of JAXCMG010000070.1, read as the reverse complement.
CCCCTGAGAAAGATCGTATTATGAGTGTGGTGAACAGTTTAAAACTTGCACATTCTGGTGTGTTTTGCATCAGTGTGAGCTTGCTTAGTGATCCATTTGTTACTGGCCCATGCTTCGTCTTAGCATGGGAAAGGGTGTGTGGTTAAGGGCACTATGTGAATATTGCCTCAATCTGAATACAGTGGTACCTCGGGTTACATACGCCTCAGGTTACAGACTCCACTAACCCAGAAATAGTACCTCGGTTAAGAACTTTGCTTCAGGATGAGAACAGAAATCGTGCTCCGGTGGCACAGCAGCAGCCGGAGGCCCCATTAGCTAAAGAGGTGCTTCAGGTTAAGAACAGTTTCAGGTTAAGAACGGACCTCCAGAACGAATTAAGTTCTTAACCTGAGGTACCATTGTAGTTTACATAGTACCGTATTGGCCTGACTATAAGTCGCACCTTTAAAATTCAAGGCTTATTTGCAGGTGCGGCCCACCTCCCAGTAATACCACCCTGAACAGGGGACAGGGGTGGCTGGCGCTCAGTGACCCCTCTCCCCAAGCCGGCGCCGGTGCTCAGCTCCAAATATAAGCCACACTTTAACTTTTAACAGTCGGAATTTCGGGGAAAAAGTGTGGCTTATATTCAAGCCAATATGGTAAAACCAGTACTGTTCACTGTCTTTCTTGCTGAATGTCTTTGGCCAACTCTTAGGCTGCAGTTCTGTAACCATTTACCTGGAAGGAATCCCCAGCAGGAGCATAGTGGGAGTGGCATTGGGGCCCATAGACCCCGGGCACACAATTTTAAGGGCATGAACCAGGCACTCCTACGCAGGGATCCCCATCCCACTCTGCCTACTGTCGGGGGTCTCTGCACCCTGGAGCCTGGCCTTGCTGCCACATCCCCGGCCCCCACACTGAATGGCTGCTTGGCCAGCATCAGGGGGATTTGCCCACAAAGGGCCAGGTCGGCCAGCTGGGAGCAGCCGGCTCCCCCTGCATGAGTGGGCAGGTGGCACACCGTGGCCCTGCTTAGCTGCAGCGGTGACGGCTGAGGGTCTGTGGACCCACTGTGGCCCGCTCCCACCTAGTGAGCAGGTGTGCCTCAGGTGCCAAGAAATGCTGCAACACAGCTGATCCCCAGTGCAATGCTGGATCCAAGGTAGGTAGACCCTTGGCATAGTGCCATCAATGGGCAGCCACCCCAACACATACATGTGCCAATGGCAGACTTTGGGCTTTCATATTTCAGCAGCCCCATGCCTCTTGCCTTTGGTCTAAATCATTGTCGATGTGCCCTCTCAGCTTAGTGGCCAGTGTGAGTGAACCAGTTGTGCTCCCCTAAATCCACCTCTTCACACACAGACACACAATGTGGCCACACACACATATATATTCTGCCACAATCTATGTTGTTGTTGTTTAGTCATTTAGTCATGACCAACTCTTCGTGACCCCATGGACCAGAGCACGCCAGGCACTCCTGTCTTCCACTGCCTCCCGCAGTTTGGCCAAACTCATGTTAGTAGCTTCGAGAACACTGTCCAACCATCTCGTCCTCTGTCGTCCCCTTCTCCTTGTGCCCTCCATCTTTCCCAGCATCAGGGTCTTTTCCAGGGAGTCTTCTCTGCTCATAAAGTGGACAAAGTATTGGCGCCTCAGCTTCAGGATCTGCCCTTCCAGTGAGCACTCAGGGCTGATTTCCTTCAGAATGGATAGGTTTGATCTTCTTGCAGTCCATGGGACTCTCAAGAGTCTCCTCCAGCACATTTTGGGTAAATTGAAATGAGCAGCCACCATGGCTCCTGCTCAAAAGCAGTACCACCACCCTTCCACAGCAAAAGTCGCCGGGAGGATTATAATAAGGTTTCTTCAGCACTGGTGATAAGATGGCATCTTCCACCACACCTGAGGGCAGCAGCCTTGCTAAGAGGGCTTAGACCACAGCGCCACCCTCTTCGGCTTGCCAATCAGAACGTCAGCGGTTCAAATCCATGTGTTGGGGTGACCTCTCATTGCTCTGTCCCAGCTTCTGCCAACCTAGCAGTTCGAAAGCATGCCAGTACAAGTAGATAAATATGTACTGCTGTGGCAGGAAGGTAAACAGGGTCTCCGTGCACTCTGGCTTCCGTCATGGTGTCCTGTTGCTCCAGAAGCAGTTTAGTCATGCTGGCCACATGACACGGAAAGCTGTCTGTGGACAAACACTGACCCCCTCACCCTGAAAGCGAGATGAGCGCTGCACCCTAAAGTCACCTTTGACTGGACCATCCAGGGGTCCTTTACCTTTAAGAGGGCACACACAACTCTGTCCTCCAACATCTTTCCACTGCTCCCTGCCCCCCCTATATTTGCTGCCCGAGGCATTTGCCTGAGGCTTCATAATGGTAGGGCTAGCCCTGTCCCAGTTAGGATTGTTCTCCGAGACAATGCTAGCACCAAAAGGTTCAGTGGGCTGGGGTCAATATGGCTTGAAGTGAAGTTGGGAAGAATCAGGCCATGTTCACATGTTTCTGCCAATTAAAATTAATGAGAACCACCTTGGAGTTACAGGACAAGGTCTGTGGCTGAAACCTTTGTACACTAATAACCTTGTCAACAGTTCAGGGTGAAATGCAGCTGAACTCAGTTATGCAGAGGCCCTTATTAGCTGGCTTTTCTATTTTCCTCTAAGCAAATTCTCCTTGGGTGCATTTTAACCTTCTATTATTGGTAGTGTCAAAGCAAGAGTAACCTCTTTAGAAAGAGGGGGCAGGCGGTAGAGATGATCGCAAACATATTGAGGATTGCTTCATATGGAGCCAGCATTGTTCCCCTGGAGCTAAGTGACTACAGTCATACTTCCTCAACGCCTTATAGTAGTAGCTTCATATATATATATACACGAAAGCAAATATATATATATATATATATATATATATATATATATATATATATATATAATTTTCTGTTTTACAATTTAAAGTACTCATTTTTACATCCTTAAAATATCAATGACTTCCCTTCTCTTTCCATGGTTCATTTTACATATAATAAACCCCTGCATATTTTACAGAAATAATACCATTCAGTATTCCATTATCACATCCATCAAAACTTATTTACACTGTTGAATTTATCTTAATGCTGCCAGCATTTTCAGCTGTACACAATTATTTCCCATATATTCAATAAACGTTTTCCAATCTTCTCCAAACTTATGTTCTCCTTATTCTATATGTTAAGTCTGCAAGCTGTGCATATTCTGTCAACTTGAGTTGCCATTATTCTTTGGTTGGGACCTCACTCGTTTTCCATTTTGGGGCCATAGTCGTAGCTTCAAGAACCTCTATAGACAAGCATTAGAATGATAGGGCTCTTTTCTTGGCCCAGTTCCTCCCAATCTATATTTTCCCCTTAGTTTCACTTCCTATGCTACTTCCAGTAATTTCATTATCCATCCATCAATAGCATTTTATTCTTCTGAAACACATTAATCTGTGCTCCTGTAGGAGTTCTAGTTTCTTCATGGGTGAGATGTAGTCTAATTTTCTCCATTTTATATCTTTGCAATGTGTCAGTAACTGTTGTGGTCTTGTGGGAATCCCTTGCAGGCAACTATGGAGCCTGGAGAAAAACAGTCCAGCTGTGTATCCACAGCAGTGACCAGAGGAGGAATGACCGCTGGGGGAAGCACAGAGAGAAAAAAGACCATGGTACATCTGCAGCAGCACAACTGGACACCTTCATTTGCTGCTGCTGCAACAAAACATGTTTTTCCCATGTTGGTCTCTACAGCCACAGGTGCTGCAACCTTCCAACAGTTTGACATCACCCCTTATCATATGTGGTGGTTTTGTAGTAAAGTTAAAGCTTTTTGTGAAATGATATACCGGTATAATGAATTGAAAAAGATGCTTAAAATAACCAGTGCTTTTCTTCTGGGGGTACGCAGGGGTATGCATACCTCTAATAATTTTGTGACTCTTTATACTTTTGTCCATTTACTGTATTTATTTTCCCTGATTTGAACTATAAAATGGTGATTTTCTTGAGTCAAAATGAGAGTACCCCCAAACATCTGTTCAGGAAAAAAGCACGGAAAATAATGTTTGTTAAAAAAAACACCCAGAAGCTTTTCTTTTAGGAATTATAGGGACAGAACTACCCAAACTGTATAGAAATTTATTCATGGATGCGACCACAGTGGCAAGAATGTTACTTGCCCAAAAATAGAAAGAAGATGAAGTCCCATCAAAGGAAGAATGGATACAAAAACTTATGGAATATGCAGACTTGGGAGTCTCTGATTTGACTTGAGACATCTTGTTAACAGTGCTGTCTGACCCCTTCCCTTTCCATTGCTACAGGTGTCCCAGAAAGTTAATTTTCATTGTTTGGGGTTGAGGTTCATGGGTTGCCTTATGACTCCAGGTGACTGTCACAGGGACAAGTACAGGTGAGTATTGCTACTCCTCTCCTAATTACCTTCTCTCTTCCTCTCCAAATGCTGGGTGCTTCCTCCTATCCTTCCTCTCTTCTTCTGTAGTCTCCTCTTGGCTTTGCCCATCAGTTGCTGCCTAGTCCATCCCTTCTCTCTACTCTGCCCTCAACCTGAGACAGCTACTGAACTTTGAAGGCTCACCATTGAATCTGGGGTGCCAGGCTATACTTGCATCTACCATCTGCACACACAGCCTGCTGTGATCTGGTTTTTCCTTACCCTCTCCTGGCCACTGTGACCTCATGAGGATGCTGCCTCCCTGAAGGAGAGAGAGAGACTGGCCATTGTGACCTCATGTTGATAGTGGCCAATGAAGGAGAGAGACTTGTCATTGTGTCCTTGTGCTGATGTTGTCCACCTGAAGGAGAGAGATTGGCCATTGTGACCTCATGTTGATAGTGACCAGTGAAGGCGAGAGAACTGGTCATTGTGTCCTCGTGCTGATGTTGTCCACTTGAAGGAGAAAGATTGGCCGTTATGATCTCATTCTGGTGCTGATAATAATATGAATGGTGAACAATAATACAGGGCATCATAGGGACATTATTTGTGAATTATGGGGACAGAACTACCCGAACTGTATAGAAATTAATTCATGTATGCGACTACAGTGGCAAGAATGTCACTTGCCCAAAAATGGAAAGAAGAAGAAGGTCCAGCAAAAGAAGAATGGATACAAAAACTTATGGAATATGCAGAAATGGCGAAATTTACCAGGAGAGTAAGAAATCAAGGGGGGGGAGCTTTTTTTTGAAAAAGAATAGAAATGGTTTGTTGAATATTTACAAACAAACTGTAAACAGATAAGAACTTGGGTAGGATTATTGTAATAACCTACAGTTTCATAAGAGTATATATTTAAAGTAGGTGAATAAATGAGCAAATTAAGTTAATGTGGATATGCAGAAAATATTAAAAATAAATTTAAGGAACCGCAGAAAGAGGGGGAAGGAAGTCAAGTTTTGAAGTCTTAAAATGATTTTAAAATTACTGAAATGTAAAAAATTGGAAATCATAAATGAAATTAAAAATTAAAAACAACAACACAGTTTGACGTCACCCCAAAGCTGCACTGCCCCATTGTCTCCCAAGACAGAGGGATGCCAATCAGTAGTCGTAATTGTGTAAGTGACCATTGTAAGTATTACTACTTGACCTTATGGATCAGTGTTTTATTAATTATAATCTAGTGCTGCAAGTTACCAGGGTCATTTTGTATTTTAATCGTGTCCCCTAGTGTAGTGGTAGCAAATATATGATCCTCCCAAATGCTTGCTAGACTACAACCCCCATCAGCCCTGATGATTTTCTATACTGGCTGGAGGATCATAGATCCTTAATCGCTGCTTTATAACCTTCCCAGTTCTTTTTGGCTTTATATCATTCCCAAAGGCAGCGAGCATATTTCCTGTATCTTCACCACATCATCAGGAAGATTATTGGACAGTACTTGAACCAGATTATAATAGATCATTATTTCACAATGTTATTCCAGCTTGATCCATTACTACTGTCTGAATTTGAGGTGCATTGCAATGCGTGTTTCTCAACTTACTAATGGAAATGTCTTGTGGAACTCACTGAAATCAAAATATATTGCAGCTGCTCAATCTTCTTATTTACTAAGACAATCCCATTGTCCAAAAAAGCTGTAATCTGCTCATAATTACTTGGGAGGTAAAGTAAACATGTTTTAGTCTGATTCTCAGCATCCTTAGGGATATAAAAATTCCACTACATCCTTGAGAATGCTTGAACGAGCCCTGAGTTTTGTATTTAAACCTACTGGAAGTTCATGCTTAGTTCAGGTTCAGCTGTGTGAGAGAAGAGTCTGCTCACTGGCCGTTCTAAGTGATGATTAACTAAAACATATTTCTGGGTTAAACATTGATTTTTATTCATGTCTCAAATTGCCTTTTAAGTGGCATTGTTGCAACAGGAAAAGAGCACCTATCGCTAGCATTAGCATTCCCAGAAAAGAATAGCAAGCATGCCAAACAAATTGGCCCCTATGGTTATTAGAAGCTTTTTAAATAATTTGACAGGATAAATATATTCATTCTATGGTAGGTCTTTGGCTACAAATTTGTGCAGCAACAAACAACAGAGCTATTTAAAATGAAAGGAATTATACAAAGGCCTTGACAAAATTCTATTTCTTCTTTACATATCAGAGGTGTTGTCTTCCATATATTCTGCCTCCCCTGTCCATAATTATGTTTTGACTATAAAATCATGAATCATGACTGCCACTCACATATTTTCCTCTCTGCTCCATTCTGTTTTAAAATAATAATTAACCAAATGCTTGGGATTCCTCGCCTCAGGCATGCATGAAGGGATACAGTGTGAGAGAAAGCCCAGGGCCTTCAGCTACCTCACCAAACCATGGTTCATGCCAAACCTACTCTAGAACCCAAACTATGGCTTCAGTTCCCAAACTATTTATTTATGTATTTGGTTCTGCAGATTAAAGTTTTACAATCACATATCCAACATACAACATAAAAACAAGATTCCAACGAATCTCTTGGACTCCCCTCCTCCCCTTTGCGGGTCCTATTGTTAATCATTTCCTCCTGCATCTTTTATGATAATCCAAATCTATTACATCTCCATTATATCCAAAATTCACCATTAAACTACTGGTGGTATTCCAATCCTACTAACAATTTCAGCTGTTTGCAATGGTTTTTAAGATAGATTATAAATTTTCCCCATTCCTTATTCAACTTTTGGTCTTGCTGATTTCTGATTCTTCTGGTCATTTTAGCTATTTTGGCATAATCCATCAACTTAATCTGCCATTCTTCTCTGGCCGGGACTTTATCTTCTTTCCATCTCTGGGCCAATAACATCCGTGCAGCCGTGATCGCATATATAGTCTTTTTTGCTCCCTTGGGATTTCGGCACCTAGAATTCCAAAAAGAAAGGCTTTGGGGTTTTTAGAAAAAGTTATTTAAAACATTTTTTTCAACTCATTATATATCATTTCCCAAAGTTCTTTTACTATCTTACATTTCCACCACATATGATGAAAGGTACCTTTCGTCTTACTTTCTCACATTCCATGACTTCTGGCATTTTCCCTGCTCTCTTCCTATTGCCAGAATTGAGGCCAGGCTGGGAAAATGCCACTTGAGAATGTTATGAGTTGTCAGGTGGAGTCCAGTTTCCCTCACCCACACACCCCCTTTTCTGTTAGACACCCCATCCATTTATACGTAAATAGAGAATACACATATTTTTTCCCCCTGCAGTTTGGAGCGTGTACTCAACCTATCCATTCTGAAGGAAATCAGCCTGAGTGCTCACTGAAGCTGGGAGGCTCCAATACTTTGGCCACCTCATGAGAAGAAAAGACTTCCTGGAAAAGACCCTGATGTTGGGAAAGATTGAGGGCACAAGGGGAAGGGGACAACAGAGGATGAGATGGTTGGACAATGGTCTCAAAGCTACTAACATGAGTTTGACCAAACTGCGGGAGGCAGTGGAAGACAGGAGTGCCTGGCGTTCTCTGGTCCATGGGGTCACGAAGAGTCGGACACGACTAAACGACTAAACAACAACAACAAACAGCAATAGCACAGTAGGAATTGCCCTCCCAATGCTGTTATTTTTTTTTTAATATATATTTATTAAGATTTTTCATACAAAACATACTTAAGAAAAACACAAATCATCATTATCCATTTAACATCTTTCCATTGCTACATTGGACTCCCCCACACCTCCCGCATACACTTGCATCATTATAAAATTAATTCCAGACAAATTATCATTTTGCTCATAATCTTAAATTTGATTAGCATATAATTCACACTTAAGTCTAATTTAGTGATAGACAGTTATTTTCTACTCTGACATCCCAATCAGCACTCAACCAAATTACAATGCTTTTGTAAATAAATCTTAAATTTTCTCCAGTCTTCTTCCATCCTTTCTTCTCCCAGGTCTCGAATTCTGCCGGTCATCTCAGCTAGCTGCATATAGTCCATCAGCTGCATCTGCCATTCTTCCAAAGTGGGTAGCTTCTGAGTTTTCCAGTTCTTAGCGATCAGTATTCTTGCTGCTGTTGTTGCATACATAAAAAATGTTCTATCCTTCTTTAACACACTCTGGCCGACGATACCCAAGAGAAAGGCCTCTGGTTTCTTAGTAAAGGTGTACTTAAACACCTTTTTTAACTCATTATATATCATCTCCCAAAAGGCCTTCACTCTAGGGCAGGTCCACCAGAGGTGAAAAAATGTTCCTTCGTTTTCCTTACATTTCCAACATTTGCTATCAGACGAATGGTATATTTTAGCTAATTTGACTGGGGTCATGTACCATCTATACATCATTTTCATTACATTTTCCTTCAAAGCATTACATGCAGTGAAGTTCAGCCCAGAGGTCCACAACCTTTCCCAATCTTCAAACATAATATTATGCCCAATGTCCTGTGCCCATTTTATCATTGCCGATTTAACCATTTCGTCTTGTGTATTCCATTTCAGCAGCAAATTATACATTTTTGAAAGTACTTTAGTCTTAGGTTCTAACAGTTCAGTTTCTAACTTTGACTTTTCCATTTGGAATCCTAACTTTTTATCATTTTTAAACACTTCTTTAATCTGAGCATAGTGTAGCCAGTCTCGCACTTTATCTCTCATCTTCTCTAAACTCTGCAGTTTCCAATTGTCACCATCCTTTTCTATTATCTCCCAATATTTTGGCCAATTGGCCTCCATATTAGCTCTTTTTCGGGCCTTAGCCTCTAGGGGTGACAGCCACCTCGGAGTTTTATTCTCCAATAAGTCTTTGTATCTTGTCCAGACATTAAAAACTGCTTTTCTGACAATATGGTTCTTAAAAGCCTTGTTTATCTTAACCTTGTCATACCATAAGTATGCATGCCATCCAAATGCATTATTAAAACCTTCCAACCCTCCCAATGCTGTTAGACCCCAGTTCCTATGAGCCCTAGACATCCTGGCCAGTGATCAGGTGTTATGGGATTTGGAATCTTGCAATATTCAGTTGGATGAATAGTTGCATTTTCATTTACAGCATTCACATCAACCATAGGGTTTTTTTTAAAAAAAAAAAGTTATAAGCCTTTTCTCCCCCAAATTCATTCTGTGTACTAGCATGCTGAAATCGTCTTGCAGGCAATTTATGGCAACTGGTGTTCTGTAACTGCTATTGCAGTCAAACGCAACTTTTGACCTGTAATACAGCGATCCAACCATTTTAAATACAAATTGAGATAGCCAACTTACAGCATCTCCATTTCTCATTCGAGTCGATGTTCTCAACAGGCCGCAAATGGACGGCAGATTTACCAGTATTTCGTTTCTCTCTCCCTCCCTCTAGAAAACCTATAAAGCAACTGTGCAGATTTCGAGGTTGATTGGGCTTTGCAACGACGGCCCTTGCATTTCCCCGCTGCGGGTTTGGTTCCTGGATCCCAATGCTTATGCAATAGAAAAGTCCTCGCCTACAGAAAACCTTCTCATTAGAGCCCTAATCTGCTCCTCTACGTTCTTGTGAGATGGAATTATCCCACTTTAAGAGCATACCTCGGCCGTGAGCAGCAATAAGACCGATAAAAACAGCTTAAGTAATTGGATTGCTATATGGTATTGAGTTTCTGACAACAAACGATATCAATCTCTATTCCGCCGCCGCATCTTTGTTCCTGCAATGAATTCGTTTAGCAATGCACTTGCAGGGAGACAGTCTCTGTGGGGGGAGAGAGAGAGGGGAGAGGGTTGGGGGACACAAAGACAGAGCCATCTGATGAGTACAGAGAAAGCCACTGTGCCCTTCCAAGAAGTTAATTACAGGGAACAAAAGAAGCAGACTATGACTTGTTGATCATTACCATAATCACATTACTACACTCATTGCTCGTTCCCAGCAGCAGTGTGCCTTTTCTTCCTTTTGTTTGACACTTCTGCATGTCATTAATTGCATCGGAGGAGCATGGGGAGTGGGCGAGATTCCTGGTGGGAGAAACCATTGCAAAATATATGTGGGAATCCACTGGGCATTTTAACTAAATCAGTCTCTCCCTCCCTCTCCCTCCCTCCCTCCCTCCTCCCCCCACCTGCCTCTGCCCACCACACGCCTCCTTCTGCAAAATCGAGAAGAAAATACAGAAAATACTTCGCTTTTACAGCTGGCTGTCATCGTTTTCACTCTTTCTGCCAAGAAAAGGGAGAGATTTATATGGAGAAAGGGAAACACCCATAAAATTGTCAGATCCTTTTATGGCACAGACTTTCTAGGTTACAATAATAATATATGTAACCTTTGCTTTCATGAGAGCAATGTTCTTCGGAGGCAAGTTCTACCTTCAGCAATGGCAATCTCATGCCAGTAGATCTTTGAGAGCTGAGGTGATCTCACGTCAAGAATCCGGTGCTGTCTTCTTTTATTGTTTTCACACTGCTGTGCTTCAAAGAAAGGAGCTATATGCCTGCTTCCTGCACCTTTTCAGCTATGTTGACGTGGAGATGGTTGGTGCGTTCTTAGTCATATATTTCGACTTTCTTGGAGTGCCCGTGTTTCCTTAAGGATACGTTTGCCCCACTTGCGGATTAAGCAGGAAGTGGGATGTGACTTTTATAAGAAAGGGGGAGCTGAATCTCTTTGCTCATTTTTATTTATTAAAGAAATTTCTCACCCACCCTTCCCCACAAGGTCCCAAGGCAAGTTACAACCATATAATCAAATGAGATTAAAATCCAATGAAACGATTTAAAACAAGCCAAATAATGTACATCACACAACAGTGGGGGTCCCACAAAAAATGGGAAACATCATAAATGTCAACAACCAGGGTAAAGAAGTGTGTTTTCAGGAGGGGGCGGGGACGAAGCCATGCAATGAGGATCCTTGGTGCAACTTCATGGGAAAGGAGTTCCACATTTTGGGAGCTGCCTTCTGTATACCACAACATCTGAGACACTTTTTTCTCCATATATGGGCTACTTATAGCATTTGAACCAAGCTTGGGGGGTGGAGTGTCTTAAAATCCAAGCATGAATGAAGTAGACATGCGAACTCTATATGTGATTCACCCTTGGAAGGCTCATATTCATGCCATAAACAGGCAGAGGGAGGAATATTTGTATAAGCTTCACTTACAAAATTCGCAAGCAAAACTTGAGATGCTCCCCCATGATTTCCTTCCACCCCAACAAAATAATGGAAAGAGGTTAACCAATGGGTTGCTCATTTTCTGATCTGAATGAGGATTAAAATGCCCAACATATATAGGAATCAAGAAGAAGCCTTTGTCTAACTACTCTGTAAGTGGCCAGAAAAATGAAGCTGTTAAATGAACTGGGATAAAACAGTTGGATAAGAAATAGTAAGAAGCACACGTACATAAAGAGGCAGTAAGAATGGAGGAGAAAGTTGATTCAGTTTCCGTTTAAAAGCAAACTCGCTTCACACTTAAAGAAACCCAAGGCGAACTGAAACCCAGCCATCCTTGGAAATTTCCATTTTTCTGAAAATTGCAGCGCAGCTCTCCAGCTAAACAACATGTAGAAAATTGCATATACTAAGGTAAGGTGTGAATAAAAATGCAAAGATTGGTGGAAACAAGATGCCAAAAATATATTCTATTAGGGGGAATTGCTTTGGGGGGGAAGTGTACATTTTGCAAAATTTCAACTAAATATAAGCATATTAGGGACGCGGGTGGCGCTGTGGTCTGAACCACAGAGGCTAGGATTTGCCGATCAGAAGGTCAGCAGTTCAAATCCCCGCAATGGAGTGAGCTCCCATTGCTTGGTCCCAGCTCCTGCCAACCTAGCAGTTCGAAAGCACGTCAAAGTGCAAGTAGATAAATAGGTACCACTCCGGAGAGAAGGTAAACGGCGTTTCCATGCGCTGCTGTGGTTCGCCAGAAGCTGCTTAGTCATGCTGGCCACATGACCCAGAAGCTGTACGTCGGCCCCCTCGGCCAATAAAGCGGCCAATAAAGCGAGATGAGCGCCACAACCCCAGAGTTGTCCACGACTGGACCTAACGGTTAGGGGTCCCTTTACCTTCATAAGCGTATTGTGTTAGCAGAATTTTTGTACTAAAATGCTGAGAACATTTTTTAAGATTGCGAACTCGTGAGGAAACATGATGAACTGAATTTAAGGTTGGGGGGGGGAATAAGAGAAATTGACAGATCCGCCCTTCCCTAGGAGGTGAACGGTCCCTTGTACCCTCTGGGTCCCATGGAAAGTTTACATCAGCTGCAGCCAGAAATGTGTGGCACTGTCCTGGAGAATGCCCCTGATTCAGAAGATTGATGTGGCATAGACTCTCTGTGTTACTGCCCCACTCCCATCCCACCACTTAAAGCTACAGCCACCAGAATTGCTTCCTGGCAGTGTCCATGTGGCTTCTGCAATGTGTAAGCCCATCCACGGTCTCAGAAGGTTTTAATCACTTGAGCAAGCTTTTGGGTTTGGGCAAGCCATGCTTAACATCCAGTGTTAGCCTGGGTGTCGACAAATCATTCCAAATGAATTGACACCACATGGGAAACCAACACAGAACAATTTATACAGCTCGCTTGGAGAGGAGATGCTGTTCTTGTGTACAGAACCATTATTCAGTATTTCTGTCCCTTGTCTTTCCCCCACTCCACTTATTTCTATTCTTCTCATTTTCAACTTTTGCTCTCACGTCCCGTTCAATTTTACAGCTCGGAGTCCACAAACAAAAAGATGGTTGTTCTGGACATACTGGAGACATTCCTGTTCTCTTCAGTATATAAAAAAAGGACTCCCTTGAAGCGATTCATTCACTATCCCTGTCAGAGGATGTCTGACTGCTGACACAGATTAATAAGGGCACAGCAAAATATATGAAGGGCAGAAAAATGGGTTGCAGGATTTAAAAGACCAAAAAACCACACACCCTTTCCTTAATGAGACACATTAGAGCTGTTGTCATGACTTTTTCTACAGATGGGGCTGCCTGTGAGAGACCCACAAAATGCCGTACAAAGTATTGATATTAATTTTATTGTTCTCAGAATCCAGCCAAAGTCAAACGCTTTTAAGTTCCTTTGATGTCAGCTGGGGGATGTTAAAACCCCATCTTAACTCTAGTTTCCTAGAGGTGAGTTCTAGGCCTCAAATAATTTACTAGCTCCTATGAGGTCACTATTGGACACGGGTGGCGCTGTGGGTTAAACCACAGAGCCTAGGACTTGCCGACCAGAAGGTCGGCGGTTCAAATCCTTGTGACGGGGTGAGCTCCCGTTGCTCGGTCCCAGCTCCTGCCAACCTAGCAGTTCGAAAGCACATCAAAGTGCAAGTAGATAAATAGGTACCTCTCTGGCAGGAAGGTAAACAGCGTTTCCGTGCGCTGCTCTTGTTCGCCAGAAGCGGCTTAGTCATGCTGGCCACATGACCCAGAAGCTGTCTGCGGACAAATGCCAGCTCCCTTGACCAATAAAGCTGTACACCGGCTCCCTCTGCCAATAAAGCGAGATGAGCGCCGCAACCCCAGAGTCGGCCACGACTGGACCTAATGGTCAGGAGTCCCTTTACCGTTATGAGGTCACTGGTCACATAATCAAGGTTTTGAGAATGACTAGGTATTTGTCTACATATTATTATTTCTGTAGATCAATAGAGACAATTTCCTTCATTCAATGGCTGCAGCACTATAAACATGTGTGAAGGGATGATGAGCTGCTTGTGCGTAAAATCCTAGTCCCTCAGAGTTTGGCCAAGTCCGCAAACCTCTGCCTGAGTCGGAGCCCCTCAAACATGGCTCTGTCAGTCGCTAGCAGAATCCGAAAGTGGGCGCTTACGGAATCTCTTCCAGCATAAAAGCTCCTTAACGGAAACACGTCTTCGGGACTCTCGGCGTGACAGTTTCCGGCGAGGAATGGGTGTCCCTATAGGAGGTCTGGAAACCTCCCCACTGTTTTCGCTGGAAGTGTCCCTGAGCCATCCCTCCGACTCACTTTCCCTCGGAGCTCCTCCTCTCCCCCTGCTGGTTCCCTCTCCAGCTGCTAAGTCTGTCTCCACCTCAGTGAGCCCTTCCACCTCCTGTCTCTCCGATGGCAGTTCCCTGACAACATGCAATGGAGAAACAACTTAAAATGGCGGAGTGGGCATTTCCAGTTGGAAATCAGTGATCAGGAGAAGGGTTGTGTAGACCCTCTTCCTGCTCATCAGTTGGTTAGCCCCTACTCATGTGTAGTCCCACCTGAGGCCTACTATTTGACTTTTAGAAGACATCTGAAGGCAGCCCTGTTTAAGGAAGCTTTTAATGTCTGATATTTTATCATGTTTTTAATATTCTATTGAGAGCTGTCCATAGTGGCTGGGGAGGCCTGACCAGATGGGTGGGGTATAAGTAATAAATTGTTGTTGTTGCACCAAAGCCCACAAGCTACCTAAGCATGTAAGGCTGCATGACGCCCAGCCAAGACACATCTGGTTTTGTTTGTTATTATGGTATGTATTTTTGTGTTTTTATGTTGTAAACCACCCTGTGGTCTTCAAATGAAGGGCAGTATAGAAATGTTAATCACCATCATTCCCAAGAAGAAAATAGGCAGAGAGCCATTATTTCAAAGGAATGGAATGCACATCTACCTACCTACCTCTCCAAATTCCAGCAAAAGCATTAAACTCTGCTACGGCTTTGCAGAGATCACCTCCTGAATCTTCGCGAGCTGACCTTCGGTGTAATATGAAGACATGCCCGCTTATAGCATCTCTCCCTTTCCCGCTGGCCTTGTTTGTTGTTTTATGCATTTCTGCATCATTTAGAGTGTCTGCTTTGATGTACATTCCTCCTGGATATTCTGTTTCCTCTTCGACTAATCAAAAGAGAAACCGGCGGGGTTTGGGGGGGAAAGGAGGTTTCAAAGGTTCATAGGGCAGGAGCATCTATTTTTAACCAGCGTAAGAATGGCTTATGACAAGCAATGCTGCCTCTCATAGAAAAGAGGAAACCGGAGTGGCCTTTTAACAAGAGGGGCCTTTTAACATTCTCATCCATTGCCTGGCTGATTCAGTCAATTTTTCAGCTGTCGTAAATTGTGCATGAATCTTTGGTTTAAAGCGACTATTGTGTTTTCGTTGAAAAGAAAATGGTTGCTTTTAAGGCAACGTTGTTCATACCTTCGGAGCAGGCGTCCCTGACCTGGGGCGCTCCAGATATTTTGAACCACACAGCCCGTCCATTGCCCATGCTGCCTGGAATTGATGGCAGTTGTAGTTTTGGGGGGCACCAGTTTGGGGGAGGAAATTAGCTCTAGGGTTACTTACGGGCAGGGTGGAAATTGCTGTACATTCCGAGAAAGCATTTAAATTTCATAAGGGATGATTTGTATACGATTCCAGTGGCAGATTGACCATTAGAGTGTTCATCCAGTATCCCATACATGTGGGAGGCGAGGAGACATCAAGCAAAACAAAAAAATTACTTAACTAACCGACCAATTGTGTCGCAGACACTCGGTTCTGCCACCCCAAACAAAAGTCCAACATAAATTCTGGCCACGCCCATGTGACTGCACAAAGCCTTCAGTTCTATATACAGCGTTATGTACTTAATTCGTTCCGGAGGTCCGTTCTTAACCTGAAACTGTTCTTAACCTGAAGCACCACTTTAGCTAATGGTGCCTCCCGCCGCTGCACGATTTCTGTTCTCATCCTGAAGCAAAGTTCTTAACCTGAGGTATTATTTCTGGGTTAGCGGAGCCTGTAACCTGAAGCGTATTTAACCTGAAGCGTATGTAACCTGAGGTACCACAGTATACTATAGTTTTATATTATTTCTAGTTTGTGGTGCCATCCTCTGTGGCGAAAAATGCCCCCCTATCCTAAGAAAAAATAACCACAATATCGTGACAGTGTGTGCAAGCTGTACATTTCAAGCACATCTTCCCCACCCCAAAGAATCCTGTGGACTGTTCACCCCATACAGAGCTACAATTCCCAGCGCCCTTAACAAACTTCAATTCCCAGGATTCTGTGGCAGAAGTCATGTCCTTCAAATGTATTGTCCATTAAACTTTAATTAGTTTAATGTTAAGTAAACGTCCAGTGCACTTCCAACGCCATAAATCTTATCTCAGCAGAGAATTTCGTGCAGCGGTTGAAGAAGGCAGGAGAGTCAGTACCTTCCAATGAAGAATCCTGGAGCAAGCACTTTGGAACGCAGGAAAAAACTTTATTTAAAAAAGAAAATCCCTGGCGATAAAGCACACATGCTGTCTGTGAATCAGGTCAAAGAGAGGGAGGGGGAGACACACCAGTGAACTGACTCTTTATACAAACTAACTCACATTCCTGGGTGCTTAATGACTTCCAGCTGCTCAGTGATTAGAGCGACTTGTTACCTCTTAACCCTTTAGTACCAACATGTATGGTGTGTCTCTTTTTTCTCTAATATAGCATGGAAATGGAAAAACCCTAATCTATGCTAAGAAGACATTCATCATTTAATCAGGGCCACAGCACAGACACTGACATGTTTTGGAAAAGGGTTTGGTACGCAAATGGCATGTAGTTTAAGCACTCTAGCGCAAAGCTAAAACACTACAATGGTTGTCCGGACAATGACTTTAAAACTTTTTCTAGTATTTAATGCCGTTAAGTCCCACGGAACCTAGGACTAGCCCCTGGCTGACTTAGAGAGGATTTTCTAGAACCAATATGGTCACCTTTCACAGCATGCGACGATGAATACAATGCCATACATTCTTGCCCTATGATGCACTGTGTGTGAGCGCCAGACTCAAAATAGCCTATAGACACAACTTCACATATTGATAACAAAAAATCTTCAAATGGGAAAGGAAGACAGGCTTTATTTTGCCACATCCTTGGGATGACTCCCTGACTGAGAAACAGGATGTGATTCTGGCAGGGAGGGCCATGACTCAGTGATGGCCAAACCTGGCCCTCCAGCTGTTTTGGGACTACAACTCCCATCATCCCTAGCTAACAGGACCAGTGGTCAGGGGATGGTGGGAATTGTAGTCCCAAAACAGCTGGAGGGCCAAGTATGGCCATCACTGGGCTATGTTCTCCAATCCCTGCATCTGCCTCCTTCCCAAGTGTTGCTAGGTGAAAAAAGGAAGTAGCAATATCATCATCATCATCATCATTTCCATGCCTTGAAATAGGCATAAGGTAAAGGTAAAGGGACCCCTGACCATTAGGTCCAGTCGTGACCGACTCTGGGGTTGCGGCGCTCATCTCGCTTTATTGGCCAAGGGAGCAGGCGTACAGCTTCCGGTTCATGTGGCCAGCATGACTAAGCCGCTTCTGGCGATCCAGAGCAGTGCACGGAAACGCCATTTACCTTCCTGCCGGAGCAGTACCTATTTATCTACTTGCACGTTGACATGCTTCCGAACTGCTAGGTTGGCAGGAGCAGGGACTGAGCAACGGGAGCTCACCCCTTCGCGGGGATTCGAACCGCCGACCTTCTGATCTGCAAGCCCTAGGCTCTGTGGTTTAACCCACAGCGCCACCCGCGTCCCTTTTGAAATAGGCATAGCATGATTCAATTACTTTCAGGAGGTTTACACGAACACTGAACCTGCTCCTCATATAAATATTTCTATCATGCTAAGACACAGTCGCGTTCAGCAGTCCCATCTGCTCTCCAAGTGTTGAGAAGCATGAGCAGACAGAGACCATTGTTATGTCAATGAAGGAAGATGGCAGCAGGGTTGTGTGTGTTTTTTCAAAAAACAATTAAACGCAGGATGCCTTTGAATGAATGGTAGAGCACTAATTCTAAGAGAGAGCTATTCATCTTGAAACTGTGCATTGCTATGGGGGGGGACCACCTGAAACTCTTGAATAGGCATAAAGAAAGCTTAGCCAACTCTTCCTCATTTCCTCTGTTGAAGAGAATAAAAAAATGATAATTTAAAACCCAATATTTCAATTTAAGATTTCCATTCAGAGTTTAAGAAATGAGATGCAAAGGTTTGTTGCTCCATTCATCCGAGCATCCTCATTCTGTTTTTCAATCTCTCTCAATCTTGCGATTCTGCTCAGTGTGTTTTTCCTTCATTTCCTCTAATCATCTTTGATTCCTCATGCTTTTTCTGCGTCAGTCGCCATCTATTCCACGGCGTTAGGTTCGATCTCCCCCTTATATGCACTGCCTAAGATTTTGTTCTGCTTTCAGAATGCCTCATTAGATTATGCCGGTGTGTTCCTGAATACCCATTCCTTCGCTGTGTGAAACTCTTCGCTGAGAAGGTACAGGTGGGGTTCTTAACATCCTTATAATTAAAAATAGCAGGGGGCATAAATAGTTCCAAAGACAATGAGAACTCATAGGCAGGGCCACCCAAATACATTTTGGGGAAAGTTTGAGGGAACGTTCTTTCATATGTGGTGGGCTTGTAAAAGGGTAAAAAGGTACATTGGGAAATGATCCATAACAAATCGGAAAAAATGTTTAAATGGACTTTCCCCCCCAAAAACAGAGTCCTTTCTGTTGGGGATAATTCAGACTGAAATTCCCAGGTGTCAAAAAAGGTTATTTATGTATGCCACTACTGCGGCCCGTGTTTTGTTAGCCCAAAATTGGAAAACTACTGAGGTCCCAACTAAAGAGGAATGGCAACTTAAGTTGACAGACAATGCACAGCTTGCGGACTTAACATATAGAATAAGAGAACAAAAAGAACATATGTTTAGAGAAGATTAGAAAATGTTTATTGAATGTATGAGAAATAACTGTGTTTATTAAAATACAGGTTAAAATACAATTAAAAATGCAGCCTCATTTTAATAGTAGCCCATAAATCAAAACCATAAGGGGAGGGAAACATAAGGGTCAGACTGAGTCCAAACCAACAGCTCTGTCTTGCATGCCCTGCAGAAAGATGTCAAGTCCCACAGGGCCCTAGTCTCTTGTGACAGAGCGTTCCACCAAGTCGGGGCCAGTACCGAAAGGGCCCTGGCCCTAGTTGAGACCAATCTTTCCACCTTGCTGCTTGGGACCTCCAAAGTGTGGTTTGTTTGTTTTTTGTGGACCTTAAGGTCCTCCGCGGGGCATACCAGGAGAGGCAGTCCCGTAGGTACGAGGGTCCTAGGCCGCATAGGGCTTTAAAGGTCAAAACTAGCACCTTAAACCTGAGTCAGTGCAGCTGGTAAAGCACTGGATGAATGTGATCCCATGGCAAGGACCCCATAAGGAGCATTCTGCACCCGCTGGAGTTTCTGGGTCAGCTTCAAGGGCAGCGCCGCGTAGAGCAAGTTACAATAATCAAGCCTGGAGGTGACCGTCGCATGGATCACTGTGTACCACCCAGAACCGAGTTATCATCACCTCGTCTGCTGTCAACAATGCAGGTTACCTTATTGAAAAGCCCGGCAAGCGCTCGGTGTCTTGCCTCTTAATCTGTGTGTGAGAGAGATTCAGAAGCGCTGGTGTTTTCAAAGTGGATTAAGCCCTTCCAAATCTAATAGGTTTCCAATGAGCTGAGCTGGTGCTGCAACAGCTGCTCTAATTTGAGGATAAAAGAATGCAGGCTTTTGTGGCGAGGGATCCGCTATTGATCAGCCACAAGGTTAGGAGACCAGGAGGGGAGGGCAGTTCTCCCTCTTTTGAAGTGGGGTGTGTGTGTGTGTGTGTGTGTGTGTGTGTGTTTTCAGGCTCATTATCTAGCAACAACAACAAAGGCCATTCCCATCGTACAAGCTGCTCTCTGCAGGATTGCACTTGTTGAAGGTTAATAGCATGCATGCAGTCATCCAAATTCAGAGCCCTCCGCCATTTCTTGCAACGGGCTTCATTGTGGGCTCACAAAACAGAACAGATGGGTCTCCAGAACTTCTGCTGATGGGATGGACCCCTTGGCCCACCATCTGAATCCTACCTCGTCTGAAGCCTTGTGCGCATTAGCATATCAAATGCAGAGATTCCTCAGCACGTGCTTCCAATAAATATTCTGGAAGGAGGTGGGAAGGAAGCGACAGATTTGCATTGCAAACAGAAGGGTCTAAACAAGGTTGATGAACTCTTGCAACCCACCCCCAACTACAACGTAGGCTTAGGCACAATCAAAGAGAGCCAGCTGATCTAGCTATTTACTCCTTCTACCTACCACAGGCCAACTGAATCCTACAATTCCAAAATATGAAATAAAAACATTGGTCATAAGAGTGGCTAAGCTGGCCAGAAATGGGACAGGATCAGGGGAGAAGTAATTGGATTAGTTTATGTGCCGTTATCAGCAATTTGATTTGCAGAAATTAAGCAAGCGTAGCTTTTCCTTCTCACTGATCTTCGTGGCAGGAGCAGCTTCAGATTCGGAATGGATGTGAGGTTGCTGGGGGAAGACAGAGGAATAAGTCTATATAAGATAGATGGAACGGAAGGAAGGAAGGAAGGGCAGCGATGAAATTAGCTGCCATTCTAGGATATATGAGGGGGATTCTCCTAACGAACTCTGTCAGCAGAAGTCCTGTGCAAGGAGGGATTGTTCCATCTGGCAAGTTGATAGACTTGCACAGAACATTTGTAATGGCACAACACTGAATTGCAACCTAAGTTTCACACCCAAACTGGTGGAAGGAGATATAAACTTGGTGTAGCTGCATGTACCACCCCCGCAATAAGCTACAAATTTTTGCTTGACAACATCCTGCAAGCTGAACAAACGTGTAATATTCAGTGTTTTTCTTCTAGAAAAAAGGGTTCCGGTACTCACCATGAAGTTGTTAAAGTAAGTGCCACACTTTTAACCAGTGCTTTTCTTCTAGAAAAATAATAAAAAACTGCCAGTGCTGAGTACCCCCCAGAAAAAAGCACTGGTAAAATTAGAGTTTAGCATCTTATTTGGGGCAGTGAATAAGAAATTGTATGTTTATTTGGTGAAACTTAATACAATGGTACCTCAGGTTACATACGCTTCAGGTTACAGACTCCGCTAACCGAGAAATAGTGCTTCAGGTTAAGAACTTTGCTTCAGGATGAGAACAGAAATCTTGCTCTGGCGGGCGGCGGCAGCAGGAGGCCCCATTACCTAAAGTAGTGCTTCAGGTTAAGAACAGTTTCAGGTTAAGAACGGACCTCCAGAACGAATTAAGTACTTAACCCGAGGTACCGCTGTATTTTCTAATTTCATGGTGTTTTGGTGCTGCTGTGTCTGTTGCAACAACTTCCAGATTTCTTTTCCAGCATTTTATTAAATTTAAAGTTTGGTGTATTTTAAATTTGAATGAAAAAAAGAGAGGAGAATAAACAAGATGGATCACACAATAGGGATAACAAAATTTAAGCAGCTTTCCTCATCCCACTTCCATCTGAAGCACTTTTTCACTGAAGCAACTGTGACACTCTTCACAGGCACTGCCGGGTATTTCATCAATTTCGTAGTATTTCAAGTCAAAGATTTCAATTTCAAGTATTTCAAGTCAAAGATGGTCTGGATTGGGTCAGAAGCATCATTGAGAGGATCAAGTCCAAGAAATGTCAGCTCCGTATAGTGCAGTCATGTGCATGTTTAGTCACAAGTAATAAGAATCTTTTTATTCTTATTTATACCCTGCCCATCCTGCTGGGTTTCCCCAGCCACTCTGTGCAGCTTATAAACAAATCCCATTGTTTTCATTGGAATTATCTTAAATGCAAGTCTGGTAGGAGTTGCACATATTGAAAGCTCCGTTCAAATGTAAATATAGCATAATGACAGCAGCTTAAAATGTGAAAATGCATAAAGCATCCAGCTTTTAATGATACATTATCCTACTTGCAATCTGCTACCTTTGTCACAAAATAATTTTATTGCTGTCTTGCAGCAGCCAAGACAAGAGTGACCACACTCTGAGTAATTTCCATATTAGTCCAAGCAAGCAAATATTCCATTTTTAGTTAACTAGAACCCCTGTTTCTTATCCTCTAATAAGCAGAGGGGAAAAACTATTCCACACGTTTTCCAGAAATGGACAAGCAGGACATAAAGTGCAGAATATTTTTGGTTACCTCCTCACCACAAATGCAATGGCCTGTGTTGTAAATCATGTTACCATATCGAATATAGCAGAAGCCATTTGTCAAAATCTTAACCAAGTTCAAAAATCTCTCCAAGCAGACCCTGGCTGGGGCCAGTGAATTGACTACCACATCCCACCCACCAAGAAGGCTGTCAGAAATAGATTCTTAACCCTCCATGTTTCATCAGCAGAATCAGGATTCAATATGACCTTAACATATTGGAGAACTGGGCCTAAACTAACAAAATGAGGGACAGATGTAAGCTTCTGCACTTTGACAGGAAGAACCAACTGCACAAATATAAGATGGGGGATACCTGGTTTGCTACTAGTACCTGTGAAAAGGATCATGGGGTCACAGTAGACCATGAGCTTAACGTGAGTCCACAGTGTGATGTAGCAGCAAAGAAAGGCTAATGCTGTTCTAGGCTGCATCAACAGACGTATAATGCCCAGGTCAAGGGAAGTAATAGTCCCACTCTATTCTGTCTTGGTCAGACCACACCTGGAATACTGTGTCCAGTTCTGGGCATCACAATCGAAGAAGAATGTTGACAAGCTGGAATGTGTGCAGAAGAGGGCAGCCTAGATGTTCCAGGGTCTTGAAACCAAGCTTTATGAGGAAGTTCATTTTGTTTAGCCTGGAGAAGAGGAGAATGAGAGGAAATATGATAGCCACCTTCAATATCTAAAGGACCGTCACATGGAAGATGGCATAAGCTTGTTTTCTCCTGCTCTAGAGGCTAGGACCCGAAACAATGGATTCAAATTACAGTGGTACCTCAGGTTAAGTACTTAATTCATTCTGGAGGTCCGTTCTTAACCTGAAACTGTTCTTAACCTGAAGCACCACTTCAGCTAATGGGGCCTCCCACTGCCACTGCGCCGCTGGAGCACGATTTCTGTTCTCATCCTGAAGCAAAGTTCTTAACCCGAGATACTATTTCTGGGTTAGCGGAGTCTGTAACCTGAAGCATCTGTAACCTGAAGTGTATGTAACCTGAGGTACCACTGTACAAGAAAGGAGATCTTGACTGAACATCAGGAAGAACTTTCTGGTGATAAGAACGGTTCAACTGTGGAACTGACTCCCTCAGAAGGTGGTGGACTCTTCTTCCTTGGAGACTTTTAAGCAGAAGCCAGATGGTCATCTGTCATGGATGCTTTAGTTGAGATTCCTGCATTGCAGGGATTGGACTAGATAACTCTTGGGGTCCCTTCCAACTCTACTATTCTATGATTCTATGCTAGTATGTTTGTGTGGCTAATTCTTCAATCCAAGTTCAGGGGTTTGGGATTATTCTGTTATGCAGTCAAGAGTACAATACATTTTTGGGGGAAAATATTTTATTTGTTGTGTACAGGTACATCACTGATATCCATTGTAGGTAAGTAATACAAAGGAGCATACAGAGGTAAACAATGCAAAAAATGGTAATCCAATACATATAAGCAGAAAATAACTAGTAACAAATATGAAAAACGACCAGATTTGAGAATTACAGAAACACTACATTTGTTGTCATCTTTTTCTGTTAGTCACAGTCCCAAAGAAAAGTCTTGCAGCCCAAGTAATTCTTCAGCGAAGAGTAAATTTTATCACTGAGAACCAGGCTGCTGTTTTAGTATTTGCCAATAAAGATAAATCCCTCTCTTCAACTATATCTCACGGACAATTTTCATTTCAATTTGGCAGCTGTCAGCTTAGTACCAATAAAATAACTTTTGGAGAAACCATGTAATTGGCTCAAATGAAGCCAATTTCTGGAATCCGGCAATCAGTTTGGAGGAGTGTGACTGAAATCGCTCATATAAGCATATCCTTGGGAGCCTAACCTCTGGCATATGCATTGATTTAAGCCAGTAGCCAGCAGAAATAGGCTCCCTTTTCTACTGGAGGCATTTCAGTCCAAGTTCTTAATACAACTGAAGGTGTCATCCCCGCGAGTCTCCAAAAGTTAGCATTTCATTCCCGAAGAACTTCCTGATCGGTTTCTCCCTGGAACCCCAAAGCTCAAGGATATAGCTTTTTTCCTACAACAACCTTGGAACCCCCAAAATTTTGGACCACAAGTCCCATTCATCCAGTGGCTATGCTAGCTATGTTTTTGGCCTCAGCACAGAGCAATTGCAAATGCTGTGATTTTAATTTCCTAGATCTCCCTTATTGCAACAAATATTTCCTATATATGCACCTAGTATTTTACAGTTATGGGGACTTTTTTGTGGTTCAGGATGCAAAGGCACAGCCATGTTAGTATATGTTAAAGGGTTCATTTCCGAGCACAATTCAAAGTGTTGGTGCTGACCTTTAAAGCCCTAAACGGCCTCGGTCCAGTATACCTGAAGGAGCGTCTCCACCCCCATCGTTCTACACGGACACTTAGGTCCAGCGCCAAGGGCCTTCTGGCGGTTCCCTCACTGCGAGAAGTGAGGTTACAGGGAACCAGGCAGAGGGCCTTCTCGGTAGTGGTCCCTGCCCTGTGGAACAACTATCTGACTTTTAGAAGACATCTGAAGGCAACCCTGTACTAGGAAATGTTTGGATGTCTAATGTTTTACCATTTTTTATGTGCTGTAAGCCACCCAGAGTGGCAGGGGAAACCCAGCCAGATGGGCGGGGTATAAATAATAAATTATTATTATATATTCGTCTATGTCAGATTTTATGCGGTGATTTCCTTTGAGGAGTCAGATCCCCCCCACTCCATGCCCATTCTTATGCTCATGGTTTGCAACGCCTCTCTTCTCATTGGTGACAAGTGTTTCAGCTGTTTGATTCAGCACCAAAACATAGTGATCTCTACTACCTCTCTGCTGGGCACATAAAAGAATATTGTTTACTACCTTGCCCGCCACTGAAAAAGACACGTTTTGTGCCATCAATAACCTTGGGAAACAGAGCTGGATTTTATGCACAACGTGTCAAAGAAATTCATTTACGAGCTCTGTGATGCTTATAGCAAGTACCATTCAGCATGTCCTTCAGAGCTTCGGTTTTTGAATATACAAAACTGTAGGCGACATTTTTGACATCTTGTGCCATTTGAAAAAAGAAAACATCTCTTGAACTCTACTCCCTTGCGAGAGTTTTGCCACAGCAATAAGAAAAGGACCTGCCATCCTCATATGAGGCATGTTTTAGGCTCTACAGTTTAGAGTGAACTGTTTAAATAAATAAATAAATTGTACCCTGCCGATCTGGCTGGGTTTCCCCAACCACGCTGGGCGGCTCACAATAGAATATTAAAAACATGATAAGACATCAAACATTAAAAACTTCCCTAAACAGATGTTTTCTAAAAGTCAGGTAGTTGTTTATTTCCTTGACATCTGATGGGATGGCGTTCCACAGGGCAGGCACCACTACTGAGACCGCCTTCTGTCTGGTTCCCTATAACCTCACTTATCGCAGGGAGGGAACCGCCAGAAGGCCCTCGGAGGTGGACCTCAGTGTCTGGGCAGAATGATGGGGGTGGAGACGCTCCTTCAGGTATACTGGGTTGAGGCCGTTTGGGGCTTTAAAGGTCAGCACCAACACTTTGAATTGTGCTTGAAAATGTACTGAGAGCCAACCAGTCTTTCAGTACTGGTGTTATATGGTTTCGGAGGCCACTCCTAGTCTAGCTGCCGCATTCTGGATTAGTTGAAGTTTCCGAGTCACCTTCAAAGGTAGCCCCACGTAGAATGCGTTGCAGTAGTCCAAGCGGGAGATAACTAGAGCATGCATCACTCTGGCGAGACAGTCTGCAGGCAGATAGGGCCTCAACCTGCGTACCAGATGGAGCTGGTAGACATTTGCCCTGGACACAAAATTGACCTGTGCCTCCATGGACAGCTGTGAGTCCAAAATGACTCCCAGGCTGCACACCTGGTCCTTCAGGGGCACAGCTACCCCATTCAGGACCAGGCAGTCCTCCACACCTGCCCGCCCCGTCCCCCCAAAGCAGTACTTCTGTCTTGTTAGGATTCAACGTCAATCTGTTAACCACCATCCATCCTCCAACCGCCTCCAGGAACTCACACAGGACCTTCACCACCTTCACTGGTTCTGATTTAAAAGAGAAGTAGAGCTGGGTATCATCCGGATACTGATCAACACCCAGCCCAAACCCCCAGTGATCTCTCCCATTTGGCACATTCCTTTCCTTCCTGCGAAAGCTTTCACAATTCATTTGACTTTCTAATTATGGATCCTGTTTTCCCCATTTGTTCAATATGCAGTTAAGGGGAGCGGGGACCACCAGTTAAATCCCTTCCAATTAGTTCCTCCCCGCAAGTGCAAGGTGGCGGCAGCGGCGATGGAGGCCAAATTCCCATCCTGCGCAGGCGATGAAAACTTTTGCCGGAGTTCAATCACACTTGGTAATTACAGAAATTAGCTTTCAAGTTTAGATCACTCGGCTGTGCAAATGGGCTCCTCGGGTGGAATGTGCTGCTCTGAAATGCACGTCAGTCAACCATGAAGCTGGATAAAGCACTATCATTATATTTGACACCGTCACATTCATTCGAGTGAAGGGGATCGGTTTCAGCAGAAGAGCAAGATAAAAGTGGCCCCGGGGCACTTAGGGGAGGCCTCTTGAACTAAAAAGGAAGCCTTGCTCATCATGTTCCTCATGAAAGCACACCTTGACATACAGTAGCTTTAACTCCTTGTAAAGGGATTAGATGCATGGCTGGCATTTACTTCTCCGCTAGGATCTGCACCACAGGCAGAAAATCCTAACTGTGCCTTTTGGATGTTTGCCTCTCATAATAAAGGCCCACTGGGCCCTGCCAGGGGCAAAAAAAAACATGGCGGCTTCATCCAATTCAGAACATAAGAGTCTTGATCCAGCATCCAGTTCTCTCCAAAGCCAACCAAATGCCCGTGTGGATCCCAGACCCTCCAAGTGCCCCTATTTTCCAGGACAGTCCCAGATTGGGATGACCTTTGCCTTTTTCATCTTTAGCTTTTAGGATAAGCCAGTGCTCTCTCACAAGTCAGGCAAAAGAAAAACCCTCAGTCCGACTTGCAATTGCTATTTAAGATTCCACTTTCCCAATCCCAGATCATAGGAACATTTAGCATCTTTAGACAATGAAGAGTTGACAGAGGGAAAACCTGTACCATCCTATATTGTCAGTGTCGCATTTACGTATAAGCTAAACAAGCTATAGTTTAGGGCCCCACTCTCTTGTGGCTCCCCCCAAAAAAATTAAAGGGGAAAAAACTAGATGTACATTTTCAAAATATAAGATGAGAAACAAATAAAATAAAACCTACATACAGCACCAGTGTTTTGTGTTGTATAGGCTCCTATGATGTAAGTAATGGGCCCCACCTGCTAGCCTGCTCCCTAAAATATCACTGGTTTGCTCATTTCTGCATATAGGGTGCCTACATTCTGCATGGACTGGTTGCATGTCAACATGTGCAAATGGCTTTAGATACCTATAAGGTCCATAAATTACCATATAGCATATATTCAACACAAAAAACAGCGACAATTTGTTGTTGAAAAGGGACAGCTGGACATATAAAGGGACCCATTACCTTCAGTAGCTTAGGACCTCATCAAACCTAAATCTGGCCCTGGATATTGTTAGCAATCACATACAGGGCTCAAACTATTGAGCCAAGGTAGGGGAAGGATTTAATGAATCTACAAGCCCCACTTCCTAATTTTCGCCTACCCCATTTTCGCCAAATCGTGTCTCCTTTGCCCCACAGGGCTAGTCCAAGATACTTTGCGTCCTGGAAAAGTGTCCCTTCACCAAAAAGCAAAGAGTATGGTATCCCAGGCCCTCCAACTGCCCCATTTTTCCAGGGACAGTCCTGGATTTGTAGAAGCCATCCTAGTTTCTGATTTGATCCCGGAATGTCCTGCTTCTCCATGGGACGTCCCTATTTTCATTGGAGAAATGTTGGAGGGTGTGGAGTTATGCAAACCCCCCCCCCCCGCCCAGCCAAGGAGATAAGTAACTATACAATCTTTAGAAGACATCTGAAGGCAGATCTGTACAGGGAAGCTTTTTAATGTTTAACGTTTTACAGTATTATGTTTTTATATATGCTGGAAGCCACCCAGAGTGGCTGGGGCCACTGTTGTTGGGCGGGTAAAGGTAGTTGGCCACCATTGCGATTGGGCTCCTCTTTGTCATTGGGGAGAATTTGATGTTGCCATTTTATGATTGACAGCCAAGAAGTTTTATATTCCCTGCGCGCAGCGTTGAGCTTCCTCTTTTCGCTGCGCGCATCGGATCACCCGCCCACCCTCCTTATTTAGGGTTGTTCGCATTGACCTTGCTATGCCTGTCATGGGGTCATCTGCTTTGGGGGCAGGGGCCCGGTAGGAATTTTGTCCATTTGGCTGATTGGCTGGTGCCATTTGGTTCTTGCCTACTGCATAGCAAATCGTCACAACTTGTAATGTTGCGGTTAGGCATTGGTTTTATGAATAGGCTGGTGGAGGGGCATGGATTGGCTGTGCCTGCCCCTCCAATGCTGCTGCTGAAAGGGTATTCTGTTAAATAATAATAATAATAATAATAATAATAATAATAATAATAATAATAAAAAATTTTATTTATATCCCGCCCTCCCCAGCCGAAGCCGGGCTCAGGGCGGCTAACAACACCAAAATAGTGCGACATTATAAAAACATTATAAAAATTAATTAAAATCAAGATTGATGGCAGCCATAAAGTTTTGTAAAGGTTGCCAAAGGAGGGAGTCAGGCTGCGCCCTAACCAAAGGCCTGGCGGAACAGCTCTGTCTTGCAGGCCCTACGGAAAGATGTCAAGTCCTGCAGGGCCCTTGTCTCTTGTGACAGAGCATTCCACCAGGTTGGAGCCGCAGCCGAAAAGGCCCTGGCTCTAGTTGAGGCCAGCCTAACCTCTCTGTGGCCTGGGACCTTCAAGGTGTTTTTGTTTGAAGACCGTAAGTTCCTCTGTGGGGCATACCAGGAGAGGCGGTCCCGTAGGTACGAGGGCCCTAGGCCGTATAGGGCTTTGAAGGTTAAAACCAGCACCTTAAACCTGATCCTGTACTCCACCGGGAGCCAGTGCAACTGGTATAGCACCGGATGAATGTGATCTCTAAGCGAAGACCCCGTAAGGAGTCTTGCTGCGGCATTCTGCACCCGCTGGAGTTTTTGGGTCAGTCTCAAGGGCAGCCCCACGTAGAGCGAGTTACAATAATCCAGTCTGGAGGTGACCGTCGCGTGGATCACAGTAGCTAGGTCAGGGCGAGAGAGGTAAGGAGCCAACTGCTTAGCTTGGCGGAGATGAAAAAATGCCGCCTTTGTAATAGCTGCAATCTGCGCCTCCATGGAGAGGGAGGTATCGAAGATTACACCCAAACTCTTAACGGACGGTGCTGGCACTAATTGCACCCCCGCAAGAGATGGGAGTTGCCCCCTCATTCCCATATCATCCCGTCCCAGCCAGAGGACCTCTGTCTTCGAAGGATTTAACTTCAACCGGCTCCCACGTAACCATCCAGCCACAGCTTCCAAGCATCTGATCAGTGTGTCTGGGGCCGAGTCAGGATGGCCATCCATCAACAGATAGAGTTGGGTGTCATCAGCATACTGATGGCAGCCCAGCCGAAAACTCCGGACAAGCTGGGCGAGGGGGCGCATAAAGATGTTAAAAAGCATCGGGGAGAGAATCGCACCCTGAGGCACTCCACACACCAAGGAGTGGCGCGATGACAATTCCCCCCCAAGCGCCACCCTCTGTCCCCCGACCAGAGAGAAACGAGCGCAGCCATTGAAGGACTGTGCCCTGGATCCCCACGTCGGCAAGGCAGTGGTCCAGAAGTTCGTGATCGACCATGTCAAAAGCTGCTGACAAATCTAGAAGAATCAGCAGCCCCGACCCGCCTCGATCCAGCTGTCTACGAAGATCATCTGTTAGGGCAACCAGAGCCGTCTCGGTCCCATGACCAGCGCGGAAGCCGGACTGGAATGGATCCAGAGCCGATGTTTCATCCAGAAACCCACCAAGCTGTTCAGCAACCGCTCTCTCAATCACCTTACCCAGGAACGGAAGATTCGAAACCGGGCGGTAATTGGATAGATCTAAAGGATCTAATGATGTTTTCTTTAAGAGCGGGCTCACCATGCCTTTGTCCAAACCCCTGTCAAGGGGCTAGGGCCATGCAAGATCCCCTGGGAGCATTTGGGGAGAGGTGAGGGCATGGTTCCCACCCCGATCTTTCTCCCCAAAATGTTTTCCCTTTCTGACTTTCGCGGGCGTGCGAATGTCAGTCTGTCCCCGGGCAGAGACAGATAGTCGCAACCAATGCCTAAGCAACCACTCACATTTTTTGTATTTTAATAAAGTTGTGGTCAAAATTATGCCAAAAACCTTTTAAAAATTCTGTGTGAATTGTGTTTTATTGGGGTGGCTTGGGGACCTCGACACGCAAATTTGTCTGTTGCTGCCTACCTCCATTCTCTGGCACAGCCCCATACCTCCAGGAACCTGAGTCAACTTGATACCATATGAAGAAAAGGAAGAAAAACAGCCTAATGTGTATATGTGTCTGAAGTTATCATGATATTCATAGAGCCAGGTTACAGCTATAACCCAAATGACTCACAGAACCTGCAAAGGAAATTACACATTTCCCTAGCGCACAGAAGAATGCCCTGGCTTTTTTATGGCACCTGATCTTCAGAGTGCAGACTTTCTGTCTCTCTCTCTCTCATAAGTCTGAGCTTGATTCCTTTCACATCCTGAACCTATACGACATCTCTGATTTGGGAACAAGAGAACCTCGGGCGAACCTTTTGCGTTCAAAATACTGCATGATGCCATATTGGTCAATGACCCATGCAACCTGTTCTAAAATCTAAATCTTCTTAATATGAGCGTTATCTACCCAAAGAAGAGGAAGACATGCAGGACCTGAAGGGGGGAGAGACTGGAAGCTGAGACATATTTTGAACATTTAAATTGGATGGACATCATAGTCTGGAATACTGGTTTTGAGGGGTTCAGGCCAATTTCCTGATTGCCAAAGCTCATATTGACCTGGTTTGTAACATTAATTTACAGCTGCGTCATAGGAATCGAGCGTCATTTCCATGAGTATGCGACTATAGCAGCAAGAATGTTACCTCCCCAAAAATAGAAAGAAGAAGAAATCCCAGCAAAAGAAGAATGGGTACAAAAACTTACGGAATATGCAGAAATGGCGAAACTTACTGGAAAAATGTGAAATCAAGACAAACTTTTTATAAAAGAATAGAAATGGTTTATTGAATATTTACAAATAAACTGTAAACAGATCAGAACATTGGCAGGATTATTGTAAGAAGCTGCAGTTTTAAAGTAGATGAATAAATGAGTAAATTAAGTTAATTAGGATTTGCAGAAAATATTAAAAATAAATTTAAGGAACCGCAAAAAGAGGAGGAAGGAAGTCGAGTTCTAAAATGTTAAAATGATTGTAAAATTATTGAAATGTATTAAACAGAAAATCATAAATATAATAATAATAATAGCATCTCATTAGCTAATGTTATGAAATATGATCCACCAAGGCTCTCAAGTTCCCATAAGGATAAATGAAATGTGAGGCACTTCAAATACGGGAAAGGGCTACAGGCAGGATGAGTGTAAGGGCCTTCTGAAATTAAAATGCCCATTACTTACCTGGTCTAGGGTACAATTAAAATCTATGCATTAGCCACCTGCCCTCCAGGTGAAACTGGATGGCAACTCCCATTCTACCAGCCATCCTGTGGCTGATGAGAGCTAAGTCCAGCAATATCTCCAGGGCACCTTGCTGGCTATCCCATCCTAAACTGGTTTCAGACTGCAGCCCCAAATTCACTTTCATAACCACGCCCGATTTCACTTCTGGACTTGTCTTAGGAATGTGGCCTCAGATCTGTGCCCAAACGGCAACCTATTGTTATCGTTTGCTAGTCAAGAACGAGTCAAGTTTGGCGGCAGAGGAGCCAACTCCTAGGGGCCGAGGTCTCTTTGGACCCCCAATGAAGTATTTGAAGGGGCTGTCGGGATCTCCGCTCGGCCAAGCTGATAAAGCTCATTTTCCTCCAGCCGAGCCTTCGGAATCGCCTCCAATGATAATTAATGACCTGAGCCTTTGATGAGGCCTCAGGCACATTCCCATCCAGCAGAGAATCCAGCAGCATGCGGAAGTGATGAGATTTATGGCTACATGGCTAAAGAGTTTTATTTCTCGCTACGCAGACAGCAAAGAAAAATACATCCTCTCTCTATGAAAGCAGAGAACAACTGAACAACAAAGGAACAGGAAACCACTAACGTCACATCCGTCTCCCATCTCCCATGAGACTTCCAACAGCTTGGAAGGTCTCTGGAATGTAAACAGAGTCTTGTGACTCTAAAGCACTGCTCAGTGGCAAACAGAAACTAAGAGGGGCTGCCCCACCCCCCAATTTGATGGACATTGCCATTCAAATGGTGTGTGTGCACCATGTCTTGTGACCGATTATATGGGGTAGGGCTTACCTGGGATCCCCCAATATTTTATTCCAGTTGGAACCCCTGTTTGGCAAGCAGAGGAGAGAGAAAGGTACAAACTCCCAGTTTTTCCTCTATTCACCCCATTGTCTTCCTTTGCCACCCCCAGTATCGCCATCTGCCATTGCCTCAAGGGACTACTGCTTTGCCCTTTATCTCCTTCCTCCCAACCAAGACAGCATCTCCATCCCTCCCGATCCAGAAGTTGAGCTGAGGAGGCAGGGAATTGAAGCTCACCCATTGGTGATTCCTGTTACTAATGGAAGAAACAGGTTTTTGCCCTC
This sequence comes from Podarcis siculus, assembly GCA_034642415.1. NCBI lineage: Eukaryota > Metazoa > Chordata > Lepidosauria > Squamata > Lacertidae > Podarcis > Podarcis siculus. The sequence goes on along the minus strand of JAXCMG010000070.1, from coordinate 3,423,790 downwards.
GACTGTACCCTATGTGCAACCTTAGCCTTATAAAGCACAGTGGGCGCCAGGCAGCTCCGTGTTGAGTTTGATTTCTTGGTCACGCCAGAGTGTGACGAGACGTTGGCAAAATGGGGCTAAATGAATCAGTTAACAAGATTAACACTAATGGCCATTAGAAGCAACACAACTGATATCAGAGCTAGTGTCATGTTAGTGTGTTTGAATAGGGACCCATTGCCTTACTTCTGTCATTATCTCTTGCTCACACCCCAGATGAGTCAGAAAGTAGAATTCCTGCAATCCCAGCGAGGTTTACTCAGAAGTTTTACTGCAGGTAAGTGTGCTTAGAAGAGCTTGTTGCACATTGACAACCACTGTTTGCTTATTCATGCTAAACTCCAAGTCCCCATTTCAATTTTTAGTTGGCAGTTTAAATGACGTCTGTAGCAGTCATAATTTAACATAATTTAACAACCCTGCACTCAATTTTTAATATCCCTGGAAATGTCACCTATATGGCAGTATCTCACTTGACATCTATTCTGTACGGCTTCACTGATTTCACATTAAACCCAGGTTTTAGTGGTTGCAGGGAGAATTGTACCTCTTTTGCTTTTACACAGAACCATAGAATTGTGGAGTTGGAAGGGACCCTGAAGATCATGCAGCTGTCCCATACAGGAATCGAACCTGCAACCTTGGCATTATCAGCACCATGCTGTAACCAACCAAGCTACCAGTGACTCTCTGCATTTTTGGGGGAAGACAACCAAGCTGTCTGAGACAGACTTGGCTTGCTATGTGCAGCATCTTCAGGCTGCATCGGAAGTTGAGGGAATGTTCTTTCATATGTGGTGGACCTGTAAAAGGGCCAAAGAGTATTGGGAAATAATCCATAATGAATAATAAAAAGTACTTTTTCAAAAACAAAACAAAACACCAGAGTATTTTTCGTTGGAGATAATTCGGACAGAAATTCCCAGGTGTCAAAAAAAAGAGGTTATTTATATATGCCACTACTGTGGCCCGTGTTTTGTTAGCCCCAAAATGGAAAATGAGTGAGGTCCCAACCAAAGAAGAATGGCAACTTAAGCTGATGGAATATGCACAGCTTGCAGATTTAAGATACAGAATTAGAGAACAAGAAGAACATACGTTTAGAGAAGATTGGAAAATGTTTATTGAATATATGGGGGATAATTGTGTACACTTGAAAACGTTGGCAGCATTAAGATAAATTCAACAGTGTAAATAAGTTTTGATGGATGTAATAATCGAATACTGAATGGTTTAGTTTTTGTAAAATATGCGGGGATTTATGATATGCAAAATAAACCACGGAAAGAGAAGAAAGGAAGTCCTTGATATTTCAAGGATGTTTAAATGAGTATTCGAAATTGTAAAACAGAAACGATTTCATAGAAGGCACAATTTCAAAAGCTGCCACTTCTCTTGATTGCACTACAATCATGGGATGTTAATCCGATGTAGGGCCGGAGAAGACCTTTAAAAGCCATCTCTTGCGGGCCCTTTTATAGAGACAATCTGGAATTTGAAGCTTCTCCGTTCGGCAGGATGATGAACGAGCCTTTCCTGGACCTTCTTGCCATCAAGCAATTTAAGGTGCAAGAACTGGCAACCACAATAGAATCCACTCGTTTAAAAGGTAATAAGAACAGGAAAGAATTCATAGAAAGTCTAGCAGGTCAGATACCCTTTTCCTGGGAAGTTCAACCCACTTAACCCTGCATAGTATAAACCTGCATGAAATCCAAAGCTGCCGGCAAAATGAGTGATGTTTACAATCTACCAGGCTCATGCTGCCGTCAATTCCTCCAGTGCTGAAATGAACCTATTTCCTGGGCGAACTACGAAGGATGCTTACTAATGCCAGCAATGTCCCAGCAGTGCTTAGAACCAGAACAAGAAAGATGAGCAGATAAGTAGAACATTAGCAGTGATCCGAAAGCTGCTGGTTGTAATAAACCTTGGGCCACGATGGGTTACCTCTGCCCTTTGGCACACAGGCATAATCTCTGACTGATCTTTACAGAACGGGATCTGATGGGCCAGAGGTCTTATAGACCACGGAAACCTTGCTGAGCAGCAATGAGATCCTCATTTAGTTCATCCAAGCTAAAACCAACTGAGGTCAGGAGGAACATGGTAGAAGTTCACCTGCGACAAAATGCATGTGGACACAGAGGGTTACTTTTTTGGCCAGGTTATGCCATCCTGTTTCTACTCCTCACTAGTTTCCCAGCACCACTGCCTCCTGGCTTCCAGTGGTCAGTCGTCATTCTGTGCTTACACAGGGACTGTCACCTGGTGACTGACTTTGCTATGGTTTATACGCCTGGTTTAGGAAACATGTGTAGTCCATGTCTCAGACTACAACTCCCATCAGCCCTAACCCATGTTCCTGTAGTAATCTAACACAGAGGTTACCAGAGCATAGACAACTGAAGTTAGGCTATTCCTGTCCAGATAGGAGTTCAGCTGGGCCATGTCATAGTGGATGGAAGGCAATCTGCACCACTGAGGCCACCTGAACCTTCAAGAGACAGCAATTGATCTAGAAGGACCCCCAAGCTAAGTACCCACTCTTTAGAGGAAGCATAACCCCATCAAGAGCAGGCAACTTCCCATCCACCTGATCTAGGAAACCACTCACTAACTGTGCGTCCAAGATGTCTTAAGAACTACCTGATCCCTTATATCTCAGCCAATCGCTGAGATTTTTGAGGGAATCTCTGTTGTTCAGATGCACAGCTTTCAGAAGCCACGCATTCATTGTAGTGGACCAAAAGCCTGTAGAACTGTCTCCCAGTGGAGATTAGACAAGCACTCTCCTTGTGCTGAACACCAGGGCTATGACTTTCTTCTTCCGGTAGGCATGTGAAGGTGGTGTTTGGTTTTTTGATGAATTTGTACTGTTTCATTGTTCCGTTTTCTGTGAATTGCTTTTGCGTGCACCGCTTAGAAATGTGAACGATTAACTGGCATATAAAGGTCTTAAATGAATACATGGTTATAATTATTATAAAACAAGGAGCGTATTACTTCATAATGTCACACGTTACAAGAACGCCGCACTTTACGGGTTTTTAAAAAATTATAATACTGTCACGCATTACCAGAGATCATAGGGCATTCATTATTCTGTAAAATTTCCCCTTTTCATCGTCATCACAAACTCGTGGGAGATGGTGACGGGGGGCTACATCAGCACTATAGATTTAAAGAACTCTTAAACCACTTTTGAATACCATGGCTTCCTCCTCCCCCGAGAATCCTGGGAAGTGTAGTTTGTTAAAGTGCTGAGGGCTGTTAGGAGACCCCTACCCCCCCCAAAAAAGCTACAATTCTCAGAATGGTTTCACAATCAATCCCTCTTCGAATGGAATTAAACTACACTTCCCATGATTCTTTTGGAGGATGCCATGACTCGTTAGAGTCGTATAATAGAGGTTTAAAGGTATGGTATGGATGTGGCCTGGAGGGGACACGGGTGGCGCTGTGGTCTAAACCACAGAGTCTAGGGCTTGCTGATCAGAAGGTTGGTGGTTTGAATCCCCGCGACGGGGTGAGCTCCCGTTGTTCGGTCCCAGCTCATGCCAACCTAGCAGTTCGAAAGCACGTCAAAGTGCAAGTAGATAAATAGGTACCACTCTGGCGGGAAGATAAGAAGCGGCTTAGTCATGCTGGCCACATGACCTGGAAGCTGTACGCCGGCTCCCTCGGCCACTAAAACGAGATGAGCGCCACAACCCCAGAGTCGTCCGCGACTGGACCAAACGGTCAGGGGTACCTTTACCTTTACATATGGATGTGGTCTGGGTCTCAGGTCACGTAGCAAATAGCACGGGGAATTTGAACCCATGCCTCTCTGATCTGGTTCTCATAGAACCATAGAATTGCAGAGTTGGAAGGGTCCAAGAGCGTCATCTAGTCCAACCCCCTGCAATGCAGGAATCTTTGGATTTGAACCCACAGCCCTGGAATTAAGAGTCTCGTGTGCTACTGACCAGGCTACCCCAGCTGTGTATTCAAGCTGTGTCATTTCAGATTGCAGGTGGGTGCTTAAATGACTACATACCTGCCCGTCCCCGTCCTTCTTTTAACCCAGCAATGCCTGGGATACGCTTTCACTGACAGCTAATTTTTTTAAAATATGGCTACCGAACCCCTCCCCTCCCCAGTATACCACTGGTACAGCCCAGACTACATCAGCACGAACCAGGTCTGCCTTTCCACCACAGCTCCATCTGGAGAATGGGGATGATTCTATTAGCCTGCTTTACAGGGTCATAGTAAGGATTAACTGAGACATGACACAGTTTGAGCACTTAAAAGGAAGCTTAACTGCTCTTACTAATGACTGCAACTCATACGCCAAAAAAATAAAGCACGGCTGACAGGTGCGAACAGGCTTGGATTTGTTCCGATTTAAAGTGTTCTCCTTGCCCGGAATCCTTGTTCTTAAATCATCGTTTGGACGCAGCAGATGTTCTCTCGGAAGTCCCACGGAAGCCCATCCGACTCACTTCCTAATAAGTGTTATTTAGGGCTACAGATCGAAAGCTGATTGTCACCTACTTAAGCAGCCACCACGCTTGGAGCCGCCGCAGAGCAGCGCCCCCTTAGAGGTCCAGTTGCGCAGCAGCTGAACTTTGGGAAACGGGAAAACCAAGCTGCGGAGCAAGCGCAGGGAATACAGCTACTCAGAAGTAAGCCTGCCTGCAGGCGCTTGATTGTTTGCTTCGGGTTTTTTTTTTATGGGTGTGTGTGTCAGCGCACCACGTTGGTTCAGGTGATCAGTTTCCTGGAGAAGTCTCTCCCGTTGCCAAAAAGGATTTCCTCTCCTGCTGCCTAACCCATCAAATCTTGCCAGATCTCAGGCAGCGAAGCTCTCTGCTGCTGCGCGATCGGCTTGACGGCAGAAGTAGTAACCCTTAACGCACGCCCTTTTCTCCCCAGGGTGATGATTTGTCTCGAGACACTGATTTCCAGCACACGCCTCCTTTTCCCAGTGTGATCATCTTCCTCTCTCGCATTCACACACACACAAACACACGCACAACCTGTCCCAAAGCGATTGCCATCCAGTGCGGGCCATGGGTCTTACGCACCCAACCCCCGCCAAGGTTAAAAAAAAAGGCGCGCAGGAGCGCAACCTTTGAATCATGGATTTTCATATGTGCCCCCCCCCGGTGTTACCATAGTTAGAAGGGACCTAGGGGTCATCTAGTCTAACCCCCTGCAATGCAGGAATCTTTCCAAACATAGGCTGCATACACGCCACCAAGGACATTCGAAGCGCTCCCCCCCCAAAAAAAAATAAAAATAAATTATGGGCACTGTCATTTGGTAAAGGGAATTGTCACTCTGAGGCTGTCAAACTACAGTTCCCAGAACTCCTATGAAGAGGAAAAGATGCTTTAAAGTGTACAGGATCAGGCCCAAGGGCGTTTCCGCTGGGACTCTAAAAGCCATCCTCTCCTCGGCTCTTGGGGCTGCTGATTCATGTGGGGAAAGCACTCCTGATGTGCTCAGAGGCTGTTCTTTCAGTAACAGGTTCGGGAGCAGAGCTTCATGACTTCGGTGTTTTGTGCGTGCGTGTTTTTACTTCATACCGTCCCGCGTAACCCACACAGCTGCCCGCAATGCAGAAAATGGTGTTTGCGCGCATTATTCACTCCGGCAGGCTTTTATCTAAAATGCTGCGCTCACCGATCAGAAGCGCAGCGAGCAAACAAGCCCAAAGCCACGTCGCCCCCGCACCATTTTTAAAGTAGTGCCATCCCTTGTAGAATCCACATAGGTATGTGCGACAGCTATTTAGTGGCAAAGGCGTAGGAAGGAAGACCTGTGCCTGGTCTGCCTCCCCAAAAAGTTGGGGTGGGGGCGGGGTAGAGCTATTCCACGTGATTTCATAGCTTTCCATATAAAATCCTCCACATTAAAAAAAACTAGCAAGTCAGGAAAAAGGACTCCAGCCGTTTCCCTGACATACTAGCTTTCTGCGTGCAGGGACTCTTACTTTAGTTCCTTGCTCAATCAGGCGAGTCCTCACCTGGACCGCCCAGAGGCAGGCAGCTTGATCGAGAACTATGGAGTTAAGTAGCTCCACAGACCACCTTGAGACTTAACAGGGCGAGTCTGCGCGTTTGCTCTGAAGTCAAAGAGTCTCCCGTCGAATTCCACAGCCTGAGCACAGCACCGAGGCATTCAGGCTGCGTTTGCCCCTGTGGTTTGGGAGGGAAGACGGCTCGATCATGCGACGTTCACGCGTCGCCCAGGTTTTCTCGATACTAAAAGCTGCTGAACTTTGCAATCCTGCGCCAAAGAGCTGTTCCTCCTTGCGAGCGCGTAGTTAAGTTTCTCTTTGCAGCTCTCCCACGTGTGATCGGGGAGCGTGGGGCATTTCTGAAGCCTGCCCCCCCCAAAGTAATCCATTTTCCCTTCCCATGCCTTGAGAAAGGGGCTCAGCTTGTGTGGCCCCCCGAGGGGGAGGGAGAGAATGAGAAGAGAGCGCGCCCGCTTCCTTACGAAAGAACAACAACAAAGCGCCTTAAAGACTAGCAGATTTATTGCAACACGAGCGATCGTGCACTAGATCCCACGTTTGGCACAGGCATATGGAATGTTATCCGGGGCTGGCGGATCACCCAGGCACACGATTCCAGCGGCGGATGGGCCCGGACGCGGGAGGGAAGAGAAGGAACGGACGGGCAACTAACACCCTCCAAAGCCTTGAAACGCTAATAGGTCCGGGGCGTTTCTGCGCAAAGCCAACTCCCCACTCCTGAAACCTCCGTGCACGCGCGTTTGGGTGGCAGCCAGCTTCTTCCGCGAAGGCTTTCCAAAACACGCCCATCTTAGGAGGGCTGCACACCTGACGGGCACCTCCGCCCTCCCCCCACGCTTTAATTTAATTTTATTTTTTTAAAAAAACCGAATTCTTTTCTTCAGCTCAGCAAACACGATCAGCAATACCAAACGCGCTCTCCCATATTTGCAACAGCAATGATCGAAGCCTTGCTATTAGCCGTCATGGAACCAGAGCGCAAAGGGATCCGCGAGGGTCATCTAGCTCAACCCCCTGCCACGCAAACCCTCCTATAGGCATCACCATCCCGGAACCTAGAGTGGGGGGAAGGGACACCCCCCCAAGGCCGTGCAGTCCAACCTCCTCCAACCCGCGCGGTTCCCCCATCCCGTCTGAAACCACCCCGGACCCTGCTTAGCTTTGCAAACAGACGCGCGGTTTTCTTGCCGCGCGTCAAGCATTATTAATTCTCCCGCCTCACTCAAGGCTCCTTGCCCACCTGCTGCGCTTTGCTCCTCACCTCCTGCAACCCTCGCCGCCCCCGTCCCCCCCCCAGCCCTGCCCTGCCTTCCCAGGGTTGCTCCACCTCTTGTCACCCTTCCAAGGAAAAAAGGCAAGCCTCTCCAGGGACCCGAGGCGGGGCTGCGGCTTGCCCTTCCACCCTCCCCCTTAATGCATATTAATAGCAACGCATGCGCTGCCTGACGTTTGCGCCCCCCCCCCTTCTCCTCCTCCTCCTCCTGCTGTAGCCATGGGCTAGCAAGCAGCAGCAGCAAGCAGTCAGTTCAGTGGGGCTTGCAGCACGGGCGATCGGATCCCTCCTCCTCTGGCTTTCTTTTTTTTTTCCTTTTGGAGGGGGCTGGTTGCGCGCGTGCAAATAGCCGTGGGCCCCCTCCTTTCTCTCCGGAGGGGTGTCGTCTATGTGCGTGTGGCGGGGGGTGGGGAGGGGGGCTCAGCCCGGGTTATTGTGCTGGCCGGGCTGGAGAGAGAGAGAGGGGTTGGCCGGCCAGCTCTGCAAAAGAGAGAAAAGCGAGCGGGCGAGGGGGGTGGGTGGGGGCGCGCGGAATAGCCATCGCTAATAAGAAAGGAAGAAAGGAAGGGTGGGGGGTTTTTAAGAGACAGAGGCCAAGGAGAATAAAAGGAGGCTGGGCTGCTTTGCATTGAAGATCGGGGCGCTATTGAAAACCTTTTGAGAAGTGGCGTCTTCCACCCGCGCGCGCTTCCACCGGGAGAGCATATATATATATCTGGGAGCCGGGCAGCGGCTGCAAAGAGCGGCAGCGAGCCGGGGAGCGTCTCTGCGCGAAGGGCACTCTGCAAGCAAGAGGCATGCTTGGCTCAAAGGGACCGCAGCTCACGGACTTCTCCTTACGGCTTCTCCTTGCCCTGTTATGCTTGCGAGTCAAGGTACGTTTTGGGGGCAAGGCTCGGGCGTTGCTTCCCGCAGCGCAGCTCCGCGCAGAAGCTCGCTTTTCGCAGGTTTCGGTTTTGGGGGTTTTTTTCTCCCAAGGAAAGCTTTCGACTACAGAACTCCTGCCCGCCTACCCAACCCCCTGCCCCAAGACATTCGCTTTGACCGATTTCCCCACCGCCCCCCTCCAGCTGCATTTTAAAAAAATGCTTCTACTATGCGTATTTGAATTCGGGGTGATGATTTTTAGGGGGAAGCCAGGTTTCCCAGAGGACTTTCCCTTTCTCCCCCCCCCCCTATACCGTCAGCGTTCCATTTCTTTTTTCGAGAACGTTTTGCTTTCTGAAAGCCTCGTAGCAAGCGGACTTTTCCGTGGTTTTTTTTCAGGAGTGCGTCTGACTTGATTAGAGTTATTCGCTGGAGCTGTGCAATGCTTTTTCTGCGCGGTGTTCCCTTGCTTGAAGCTAACGACCCTTTAACTCTTTTTGAGCGCTGGGAGGCAAATAGCGACACGATTTCCCTCTGGGAATTGCCCCTAACATCAGAATTTGGGGGTGGGGGTGGGTAGCAGATGAGGGTTCCTGTTCGCTTTTTAACCTGTTGAATCAAGGAGCAATAGAAACCTCCCCTTTCATTTTTGCTAAACTTTTTAGTGATTTATTTTTTTAAATGTTTATTTACAAGCAACGTGCTAACGCTTCCTTCTCTCTGCTTTCTTTGGGGGAACTTTTTTTTTTTAATGCCAAAACAAAACAGGTGACCCTAACATCAGGCCAGTTCGAGTTTGAGATCATATCCATGCAAAATGTCAATGGCGAATTGCAGAATGGGAATTGCTGTGACGGGACCCGAAACCCAGCCGATAAGAAATGCACCAGAGATGAATGCGATACTTATTTCAAAGTTTGCCTGAAGGAGTATCAGTCGAGGGTTTCCGCTGGGGGCCCTTGCAGCTTTGGGTCCGGATCTACCCCAGTCATCGGTGGGAATACCTTCAGTTTGAAATACAATTGGAATAACGAAAGGAACCGGATTGTCCTCCCTTTCAGCTTCGCCTGGCCGGTGAGTGACTTGACTTTTCTGAGCATCTTCCTTCTTCCTCGCCTTGCTGTGCATGGGGGCTGACTGCCTTGCGGTCGCAGGCTTAGAGCCGCATACGTCTCCGTCCGGCTAAGCTGCAACTCAGCTAGATGGAAAAACCTAAGTGAATTGGTGGGTGGGTGGGGTGGGGAACCTGTGTGTTACATGTATATGCAAGTCATCCCCTGTCCCCAGTGTCGTCCCCGTCCCCCCGGAGAATTTAAAAGGTCAGAAGTTCATGCAATTTATTTATTTTATTGCTCCCCCCTCCCAATTAGTTTTCATACCTAGGTGAAGGCACGAGGATCGGGTGGGGGCAGGCTGCACGTTGGAGACCCCCTTGGTGGAATGCTATGGGGACCCCTCTCGCCCTACCCAATGGCATCTCTGGTGCCCCAGGGAGCTGCTAGCTGTTCCCGGTTGCCAGCTTCCCTGAGAATCCTGTTAGCGTGCTTCCTTCCCCAGCCCAGACCTTGGAGACTCCCTCTGCCTTATGCCTATGCTGCTGCCACCGCCATCCTTTGCTTGTTTCCCCTTCTCCTATGAGAGCTTTACGGTTTTGCCTGGTGAGGCAAGAGAGCTGGAACCATCTTCCCTTGGCTTGGGTAGCAGTTCCGGACCCTCCACCTGGAAACAAGGGCGTGCACTTGGGAAAGGCGTTGGTCCTTAATTCAGTTGGCTGCAAACGACCCAGTCTTCAAATGGGCCACACTTTCACCAAATGCATGTTTGCTTAAGTCACCATTGAGCTCTTGATAATGCTGAAGGGGCCGTGCTGTTGGTCTCTGCCTGCCTGCCTGCCAGCACAGTAAAGCAGGAATCTCTCTGCAGGGGCGTAGCCGGACAGCATCCTTTTAAACTCCGGGCCAGACATGTGGAATCCATCTAAGATCCCTCTTTATGGGTGCTGAGCAGGTCCTAGTTGTGTGAATGGGCAGGGAGAGCTTTTGAAAGAACAGCTTTGGGAGCCCTGCCTCCCTCCCTCCCTCTTCTTGAAATAGAGGTCTCCTCCTTTATTGGTCTTCTGGAAGAGGTGCAACTGTTGTCTCCCAAATGAATATTCACACACTAGATTGCATTTTTCTGATTGGCTCGGGAAGGGAGATCTCTGGAGGATTCAGTGGGAGGGACAGCCAAGTCCCTCCTCCCGTTTCTCTCTTGTGATCCCAGCAACTCGGAGCACAACACAAAATGCTAACCATGTGCTCTTGTGCTGCCTCCTATCTGTCTCTGCTGCAATTATCGGCGCACACACACATCCTTCTGAGTCTTTCTTTCTTTTTAAAAAAAGATCATTATGATTTAGGGTGAAACTAAGTGCACATATTTAAGAAGATTGCATTACAAAGTACAATAGCGGAGCTCACAAAAGTATTCTCTGTTCGATACTCTGAGCCTTGCTAGTTCGGTTTTGCTTGCAGGGAGATAAAACTGTTATCAAATCTGCCATCAAAGGGATAAAAAAAGCTTAGTGGAAATGTGTGGTATCTGAAGTGCTGCCAATGGCTGTCAACCTTCTCTTAAGAATTCGGCCTCTTTTCTTTCTCTTTTCTCTCTGTGTCTTTGTTGAGGAGCGGGTTCATCTAGGACCCTTTTGGATAGACAAATCTTTTCTTGTGTGTGTGTCATGAAACTGATCTCTTCCCCCTCCACCACCACCAGCCCATAATCCTAAAAGTGACCGGTGCTTCTGTGAAAGCAAGCGGCAGATCTGATCCGCAAACACTGAGGCTGACTTGAGTAAAGATGCAGTCCCTGTGCACAGAGCCATCCTAGGCGTGTTTACTTGGGAGTAAGCCACACTGAGCAATGGCGCTTGTGCCTCAGTTGAAGTTGCAGCCCTACACCTGGAAGAAAACCTCCATGGAGCCCTGTAGGATTTGCTTCATAAGCCATGCATGCTATTAGGCAGCTGACGCCTCCTCCCTGTACAGCATCCCATCTCTCTCCTTCCCAAAACATTCCACCCCCAACACCCGTCTGCTTTTTTTATGGCATGTCTGCATATCCGGTGAGTCAGGCATGAGTAAATCCTAGGGTGATCTTGTCCTGCCAGGTAATTCCACCAGGTGTGCTTCTCAGGCTACTACCTATTGATTCACACATAATCTCCTGCCATCTACAGCACTGGGATCCTAACTCTTGTGTGTGTGTGAATGGAATAGTACTCTAAGCAGCTGTAGGTTAGCAGAAGACTCCTTCAAGGAATCCGATTCCAAGAAAAAGCTGCCTTTTGGGTGTGGATTTCTTTCTCACCTTTGTGCACAAAAAAATCCACCTGGCTGGACCCAAGGTGCTTTTATGACGAAATTCCTAGTTTCCATTAGCTCAGTTGGTTTGGAGTGACCTGCCTTCTTCCTCAAGGTTCTCATGGCATCTTTTGTTCGTTGTTTTGTGGTAGGAATGACACACCCCAGATCCGATTCAAGCATATGTTTCAGGCTGTGTTATCTCCAAAGGCAACCCTGAGCTCCCTAGCTAAGCAGTCACTTCTGAGACTTGGGTTAATTCTCTATTCTGGTCTCCTTTCAACTGAGGATGAGCCAGTTGGTCCTCAGCTTTTTCTTGCAAACTGAGCAGTCCCATTGGAAGCTGTTAGGAGCTGGTGTTAATTTCAGATTTGCCTCCTAACTTAGTTGGCAATTGGCAAAAAAATCAAAAAATCAAAAATAAAAATCTAGCTAGTTGTTAACTTTTCAAGCCTTTGTGATTTTGGAGAAGGCTCTCCTTTTAAAATAAAATTAAAAATTCAGGCCCACATTTAAAAAGGGCCCCACATCTTCTCTTTGCCAGGAAGTGTTATCCACATGCTTTCTATCAAGAAATAGTTCTAAAACATTGCTTTGTGAGTGAAAAGCCCTTTGGGTCTGTTCCTTCTACATACCCTGTAATCCATGCAGGATAGAATCTATACTTCCTCAAGTAAAGCAAAACGTGCATTTGTATATGTGTGTTATATATATATATATATATATATATATATATATATATATATTAGATTCTAACCTGCATGGTTTCTGCTCCACTTAACATACACACAGTTAACTACGTACATGTGTAATTAAATGAAGTAGAGACTAGGATTTAGAGTTTTGTTATTAAAACTTTCCCCCTGCCCAGCCTAGGTTTTTATGTAACCCTCGTGAGTAATGGCTGTGGCGATGGAGGGCTGTAAATTTCCTTTTTTTTTTTTTAAGAGGTTGGAGGTTTGAATAGGTTGCTAGGAAACGGGGCAGCGAACCAGCATGAAGGAAAGAAAGGAGCCATCATCCACAAGGCTGCACCTGCACCAACTGCTAAAATGATACAGAAAAATGTGATCGCATTTTTTTGAAGGAAGCGTGACCTGCACTTTAGCCAGTGGATATTTGTGGAGTAAGCCTTTGTGTGTGTGTCTCCCATAAGGAGGCCTGCTCCACACACCTCAGGAAACCCCTTGTTTTATTGCTGGTTCAAGCATTGGCATGCCTTTGTTTAAAGCCCTCTCCCACACAATGCCAATGGCTTAATCTATGATCTGTTTTGATACCCTGAAATGCTTTCCAGTGCGTGACTTTCTTTGTTTCACTTAAGTCAGCCTCCATTATTCATTAAATAGGACGGTGAGAATTTCGTGTTTTCTCTCTTCGTAAGACATTTCCCCCCCTGTGTTCAGGCAAGCCGGGAACATTGTATAGGTCAGAGCTGGCATTTTTTTCCAATGCATATTCAAAATTCGACAGCCCCCTCCAAAAAACCCCATGTTTACATGGTGACCTTGCAGTTTGCAAATATAAGGCACTTTATTTGTTTATTTATGAGTCACGTTTATTGGCTGCCTACTGAGGTGCTAAAATATCTTAAGTGCTTTGTTGCAAATGGTTGTTGTTGTTTTTTTAATACAAGTTTTGAATCTCCTGGTTGTGTGCTTTACACCCCTGGGCTGGAAAAGTGCTAGCAGCAGCAGCCAGCTCTTCAACTAAACCATACTCCCGTTCCAAAGATGTTTGCTGGCTCGCTCCTAAGGCTGACTTTTGTTCTAGGATCTGCTGTTGAGGAAAAGCAAAAAAAAAATCTTGCTGAGTTATGCCAGGCTTTTTCTTTGTAGACAGCCCTTCCCCAAAGGCCTTTTGTCTGGATCTATCAAAGGGTCTCTGACCCGAGGAGGCGAAAAACTGCTATCAGATTATCGTTGAGCCTGTGAGAGGACTTCAAACTTTCCGAAAGTGAAATCTGTGACAACAAAGAATTAGAGGAAACTTGCATTTGGTAGAAGGACTGAGGGCATCATGGGAAAAGAACGTGAAATGTGTGGTATTTTTAATGAGAGAGAGGGGGGGACTACAGTGGAGCAGATAATTGTTTGCATTAAGTGTTTGAAAAGTAACCAATTCTCCCAGCCTTGGGTTGTAGCCCATTGGGTGAGGCTGGTATTCTGAAGTCGAGTGCATATACTTCAAGCGATCGGACTGTGACAATATTTTTACATCCATTGCCATGAGCTTGCATTGGAATAGATGAGTCTTGTAAGTTGGCTCCTTTCTCAGGTCCTTCCGCAGAGGGCCGAATTGTGCCAATCCTAAACATGCTTTTTGGGAGCAAAGTTCCACTTTGTTCAGTAGGGCTTGCTCCCTTGCAAGTGTGCATTTAGGATTGCGGCCTAAGTATACCTACATCTGCATAGGATCCGCCTCTTAGCTTGGGAGCAGCTTCCAAGTAACTTTCTTGAGTGTTTTATTCTTGGAGAAACGGCTGTGATTCTGTTAACTTTAAGAGAGTCAATTCCAGGGGACGTTTCTGTTTGATCAGGCAGAAGTCCCATAAATCTTCTCGTTCCTGATTGCTCCAGTGGTGACTCACTGTCTTAGTAAAATAAAGCCATGCATTTTTAGACCTGCTGCTTTGTTCCATGACCAGGATAACACTCGCCATGCCAGAGGTTTTTATTTCCCCAAAGGAGGTGCTTATCTGCGCTCTTGCGACTGAATGGATCGAGGAGCCGGGACATGTATTTGGGGATAGATCTAGGCCAAGCTGCAGTTCAGGAATCTTAATAGGGTGCCTCAGAAGGACACAGCATTCCCTGAAATGGTTAAAGGGGCTCAAGTGAATTGGGACATTGTCCCTTCCAACTCAGCTCTTCTCCAGGTAAATGAGTCTGGAGAAGGAAAAAAAAAAAGTCTTGTTCAGGCTTGCTGGGTGCAAACCTGGCTCTCTGCTTGACTGACTGCTAGGTATTCTGTCTATTAACCTTGTCACCTTGTTGTAACTGGTGCGTTTAATTATCAAAAGCGATGCTTTAAACAGGTAGAGAGGCTAAATGCTGAGAATAGCGGGTAATCTCCTTGCTGCTGAGGGGTTTAAACTGCCCACTGACATCCTGGCCTGCTTGCAGCGTTCTCTCCGGGCGGCGAGGGGGATGGGAGCGAAGCTTCTGGAGGAGAAGGCCGTCTGGCCATGGGATAAGGGGAGATGATATTTCGGGGGGGTTTTTAAACAGTGATCGGCTATTGAGCCCCTTTGCAGCTGGGGGCTTCTTTGCAAGAACTGATTAAAAATGAGGCGCCCCAATTCCTTCTTAAAATTAAAGCCCTGGAAAAAAAAGACCCCACCCTCTTCCTTTTTGTTCGAAACATACCAGTTTGGTCATTGGAGTAATTGTAGTCCGACCACCCAGACGGAGGCAGTGGTGGCTAATATTAACCAATGACAATAATGTGGCCATCCTGACTGCAGGCAGGATTACAGAGCATAATGGGGCCTGTCCAAAAATAATGCTGGGATAGGGCAAGCAACAGGAAGCAGCAGTAGACTCGGCGTAGCTTGGCTCCCGGACAAACCATGGACTTGCTTTGCACAATGGCTGCTTCAGCACATCAGAAGTTTGCAGGATAGTCATTATTCCAGCAGGCTTGCCAGGACACTCATCGGCTCGGTTTATGAGAGGCAGCGAGCATGCGCACTCAGAAATAATGCTTAGAAAAAGTGGTGTCCTCTTTCTCCGGTTTCAATGAGTGCTTGCTCCTAAGGGCAAGGGGTTGGTGAAGGGGAAGGCTCTCTTCTGAAGTGCGGAAGGGAAAGGCACACTTAAGTTGCTCTCTTTCTTGGACGGCATGAAGCACCATAAGGATCCATTCTTTAAATACAGTGGTACCTTGGTTCTCAAATGTAATCCGTTCTGGAAGTCCATTCCAAAACCAAAGCGTTCCAAAACCAAGGTGCGCTTTCCAATAGAAAGTAATGCAAAACAGATTAATCCGTTCCAGACTTTTAAAAACAACCCCTAAAGCAGCAATTTAACATGAATTTTACTAACAAGACCATTGATCCATAAAATGAAAGCAATAATCAATGTAAAACGGTAAAGGGACCCCTGACCATTAGGTCCAGTCGCAGACGACTCTGGGGTTGCGGGACTCATCTCGCTTTATTGGCCGAGGGAGCCGGCGTACAGCTTCCAGGTCATGTGGCCAGCATGACTAAGCCGCTTCTGGAGAACCAGAGCAGCGCACGGAAACGCCGTTTACCTTCCCGCCGGAGCGGTACCTATTTATCTACTTGCACTTTGACGTGCATTCGAACTGCTAGGTTGGCAGGAGCAGGGACCAAGCAACGGGAGCTCACCCCGTCACAGGGATTGGAACCTCCGACCTTCTGATCGGCAAGTCCTAGGCTCTGTGGTTTAACCCACAGCACCATCCGCGTCCCTAATAATCAGTGTACTGTACTATAAAATGAATAAGATAGTATTGTAGATGATAAAATTATTTTTTTTTCTTACCTTCATTGATGATAGTCGTTGTTTGGATGGGGGACTTTCATCCATTTCCTCAGTCACGCAATCAATCAATTAGTAGCTGAACTGGGTTCCACACAGTCACAAAAACAAATGAACCAATAAAAGCCTGTAGAACAAAAACCATAAAATAAGTAGCAAAAACAAAAGCGCCAAACTTAATCCCTTCCGGAAGTCCATTTGGCTTCCGAAATGCTCGAAAACCAAGGCTCAGCTTCTGATTGGTGCAGGCACCCCGGAAACAATAGCCAACAGCCGCATCAGACGTTTGGCTTCCGAGAATCGTTCAAAAACCGGAACACTTCCGGGTTTTCAGCATTTGAGAACCAAGGTGTTACTGTATTGCTTTCCCCCCTCCAAAGGCCTTTGTAGGTCTTGCCTGTGTTCCTTATCCCCAGTTGCTCCCTTGCCGGTGCAATTCCTCAAGTTCTGTGCACTTGCCCCTCTTGGCGGGTGTCATGTGAGCTGGGAACGAACACGCATTGCAGGGGGTTGGGCTCGATGACCTTCGGGGCCCCTTCCAACTCGGCAGTTCTGTAATGCCATGGGGCAAAGTGTTCAGCAGTTTGTGTGCTTTCTCTCCTTGTTCTCAAGGCCCGAGGGATCTGGAGGATTGGCATCCACACTGTGTTTTAACCAAATGTCTTCACCTTGGCACTATGGGAAGCTGAGCTGAACTGGTCTGAACACAGGCTGCTCTGGGTTGAGGGCAATGGGTTGAGAATCTGAAGCTGCCCTGCAGCCAGATTTCCTTTGGGATCCTTGTAGGTGATGAAACAGGGGGTTGTGGGTGCAGGAGAGAAAGCCTTCAGAGCTTCTTTCCCCTCTGTCTTTTCCAGGTTATTATGTTCAAGTAGTCCTCCACGTGGGGCAGTAGCGCAACAGGTTTCAACTCACTGGCTCTCTTTTCTGTCCCCAAACGAGGAAACAAATACTCTTCTGATTTGGCACATGGCCCTAACTATAGGCACGAAGCAGAAGGATTGGCTAGGACCGCAGTTAGCCCTTTCGGCTTGTCCTTTGACGGAGATGCGTTCAAGTTCAAAAGAGGCGCTCTGTATTGTCCTTGTCAGGGAACGGGCTTCTGCACATGACTCTCCTACTTCCTTCCGCCCTGTGAGAACAGGTGTGCAAGATGCACTCAAACAAAAACCTTGTAACGGTAGCTAACCTATGGGTAGCTTGCTTCCACCCAAGGAGTTTGGACAAATTCATTTTTGGCCCCTTAAGATTCCTTCTGGGTTTTGGGTCTCCTTCAATGTTCTCTCTCAGAATAGAGGCCCAAACTGGATATCAATAGCATGGTTTCTAACCGCATAGGGGTGGTGTGCTTTTTTAAATTAAATATGGGGCACAGCGCCCCCACCACCCCATTTTAATTGGGGCTACACTGAATCAGGAGGTCTTCATCCCTGATCCCAACATACACACACAGAGAGAGCACTTCTAAGAAGCTTGGGATGGGGTTGAAGTTCTCATTGGCCCAGTGGGAGACTTTTCCCTTAGGGGTCAGGAATCTGTGCCCCCCCACCACTCTGTCCAGGTTGTTGGACTCCATCTTCCATCAACACAAGCCAGCATGGCTAGCGGTCTGTTGTGATGGGAGTTCTTGTACTCCAGCAACGCCCAGAAGATTCCCCATCCGTGATCTCAGCCTTATAGGGGACGATCCTCATCGAGGTTATGGCTGGGGAAGGAAGGGTTAAAACTCCCCATGTGGTGTGGCCCTGCAGAAATGCCCCCTCCCCACAAATAATGGACATGCCTAGCTGTTAAAGTGATACCTGGCTTGGTCCAGAGGTGGGACCAGGAAGGGAAGAATTAGTCACCATGCCTGACCTTGCTCCTATTCCCAGGGATGGGGGAGAGGGGGCCTGGTGCACAGAGTGGACGTGTGTTTGCATGTAACACACTTGTGCTCTAAAACAACAACAACAACAAAGCCCTCCTGTACTCTTTTTCGGTCAAGAAGCCCAATTTAAAGAGTGCAAAATGTTGTCTCCACTGGAAAGCGGTTTTGGGGAGTGCGCTCCTGATTGCGGATTGCTTTAGCAGGTTATTCAGGGTCCCATCTGCACGATACCTGCAAAACAGGGTCACGCTGTAAACGGTCACGACTTGCCCCAAAGCATCCTGGGAACTCTTGCTTCCTAAGGGGGCTGAGGTCTGTCTGGAGACCCCTATTCTCCTTGCAGAGCTGTGGTTCTCAGCACTCCCTGCAGAAGAGAGATCGATCCTTAAATCCCGATAGGAATTCTCGGTCCGTGAAGGGAATGGGGGTCTCCTTACAACTCTCGGCATCTGTAGCAAACCCATAGCGAACTACTTTCTAGGATTTTGGGGGGGTACTCATGCTGGTTGGTGTCTGATGGGACTTGGAGTTTGGCAAGCTTGAGAGGAGGTTGAAGAGAACTAGGAGAACTAGGAAGGCTGCAAGGTAGGATACAAAACCCTTTAAATACAGGGGAACCTCGGAAGCTGAATGCCTTTGAACTTGAATGTTTCAGCTCCGAACGATAGAAACCTGGAAGTGATAGTTCCAGTTTTCAAACGATTTTTGGAAGCTGAACTTCCTTTGTGGCTCCTGATTGGCTCCTGATTGGCTGCAGGATGCTTCTGCAGCCAATCAGAAGCCGTGCCTTGGTTTTCGAACTGTTCTGGGAGTCAAACGGACTCCTGGAACAGATTAAATTTGAAAACCAAGGTACGGCTGTATAGGGATTTCTTGCTGCATTGAATGTTGCAGCAGAATGCATTGTTCTGAGGCCCTTTTAAACGCTTGGTCCCAAGTCGTGGGAGAGCCGATCTGGCTGAGAGCTAGTAAATCCAGACTTGCCGCATGTTGATGCTGCGTCACCCAGTGTGAGCCAGACTTGAACTCGGGACCTTCAGATAAAATCTGAGTCACAAAGTACAGTAAGGCATTCTGGCTCTTTGCTGAGGGGAAACAAAACAAGGGTGAGGTGCGTGGGAATGCGAACCACAGTCAGCGAGAGTTGGAGTCGAATCCTTTCTTTTCCCAGGCTTGTGGAATGCAGTTTGGGCCACAGAGAGCTCTTTACCAGTTGCGGAAAGGGGGAACGCTGCAAAATGACTTGAGAAGGGAGGTTTTGGATTTGAGCAGGTGCATTGAGGTTGTTTCCTGTCGGGAGTCCTAAAACAGATGGGAATTCTGGTGCAACTGGGTATATGTGTGGACCAATATAGTCTTTTGTTTTCAAATGGGACCCAACTTAATTTTGTTTCTAACATTTTGGGCAGGAACCCAGGGGCACCTTTTTCTGAAACGCCTCCACAATCACTTGGCCAGAATTTACAAGTCCTCTTAAATTTCTGCCTCTTTAGGTTTGCCTAGGTTTGGCACGGCCAGTGATCAGGAATTATGGGATTGTAGTCCAAGCACATCTGTAGATTCACAGATTTTCCCCGCTCCTGGCCTGGGGCCTGAAAGTTCTCACCTGTAATCTGATCACATGCTTAGCATAATCCTTCCCTTTTCCCCACACCTGGGAGTGTGTGGCTAGCTACCAACAATGCCCGTGAAAACCCAATGAGGATATCAGTGTGTGGGAGAGACTAGGATTGTGTCGTTAAAAAAACAACAACCTGTTACCACTTTAACAGCCATACTTTGCTCTTTTAAAGGAGATCTTATCAGCAGTTTTTTGTTTCAATTTTGTGCTGGACTCCATTAGTCCTGCTCTGCTGTGGCCAGCTTTTACATCTGAGATGGGGAACCTGTGTTTCTCCAGATTCTTCTAAACTACAAGTTCCATCATGTCAACTCATTTGCCATGCTAGCTGGGGCTGCTGGGCATTGGAGTCAATGACATATGGAGGGCCACAGACTAGCTCTCTCATTCCTGTGCTGCCCCTGTATTGCTGTGTCCAGCATGAATAATAATAATAATAATAATAATAATAATAATAATAATAATAATAATA
>JAXCMG010000070.1:3311817-3403755 GCA_034642415.1 Podarcis siculus | reverse complement strand
TAATAATAATAATAATAATAATAATAATAATAATAATAATAATAATATTTCTACCCCGCCCATCTGGCTGTGTTGCCAATCTGCGTGGCTTCCAACACACAACAACAACAATTAAATGATTGTAACAATCAGATACTATATAAAAAGTCACAATAACTTTAAAATAAACAACTTAAATCAAAGCAATATTCAGCAATCCATTGGAATCCAATAGTAAACAGCAACAGAAGTGTAGCTTCTGTGATTTTCACCAATGCCTTTTTCTGTGCATCTTGTCCTGGCAAACACATTTTGCATCACATTTTGAATTAGCAAAACAGGGCCAGGTCTGCTGGTGATACGGGGCTGCGGTGATGTGGTCTGGTGCTGGTGGTGGTTTGGCAGGGTTGTGGCAGAAGCAGGCAGTGTTGCAAGGGGAGCGCGGTGCTACCTGCATCATGTTCCGTTATCATAGCAAAGAAGGGCGGCTTTGCATCTTGATCCAGGTAAACCTGCCCTGCCATGAAAGGGATGCAGAGAGGATTGGAGAAACAGGTCCCTGGGGGCCCTCAACAGATTTTGTCACCCATTCCTTAATCAATATGTGTGCGAAGGCAGCAGTTCTTGGCTCTGACTAGGTTGCTCTGTCTCTGCTACTGGTGTGAGCTCATATGCAACACATACACCCTCCCAGCATTGGAAATTCGCCAGGCGCATTTTGCACCTGGCTCTTGCGACCAAGTGAAGATGCTCAGCTGCCAGGATGGTACCTGATGTCTCCACCATCTCAAGGTCTTTGCCTGAGGATCCTGGGATCTGGCCTGTTTTCACGCACAAGCTACGCTTCCTGTAAAGTTCTGTCCGTTATATTTTATCTGCGCAGTCGGAATGAATTTCGGGAAGCAGAAAGTCGTATTTGAAAAATGCGACTTTTGAGCCTTCTGGCTCAAAATGGCAACTAGGCTTTCTGTTTTGGTGACTGTAACTCTGGTTTAGGGATGTGGGTGGCGCTGTGGGTTAAACCACAGAGCCTAGGGCTTGCAGATCAGAAGGTTGGCGGTTCGAATCTCTGCGACGGAGTGAGCTCCCGTTGCTCCTGCCAACCTAGCAGTTCAAAAGCACGTCAGAGTGCAAGTAGATAAATAGGTACCGCACCGGCGGGAAGGTAAACGGCATTTCCATGTGCTGCTCTGGTTCGCCAGAAGTGGCTTAGTCATGCCGGCCACATGACCTGGAAGCTGTACACCGGCTCCCTCGGCCAGTAAAGCGAGATGAGCTCCGCAACCCCAGAGACGGCCACGACTGGACCTAGTGGTCAGGGGTCCCTTTACCCTTTACCTTTACCTAACTCTGGTTTAAGGAGCCATTTAGCACCCAGATTGCATATCTGGGATCTGCTGCCCTGTGGTTCCTGCAGCCTGAGGTGGTCGCCTGGCTCTGACTGAGTTGCTCCATCCATGCTCATGTGTGTGAGCTCCACATGGAAAGCAACAAGCTGGAGAGAAGGATTCTCCAAGATCTAGTCTGCTATGTGGAAGTTATTTTTGTTGGTGGTTCTTTCGACCATTCGCAGCCTTAAGTGGTGCAGCTCAGACAGAGGTTGGAATGCCTTTTGGGATTGTCATAGCAAGATATACCTGGGAACCCTGTGCACGCACAGACAGTGAAAGGATAGGGGCACTTGTGGCCCTCTGGGGGCTGTTGGACTTCGGTCAGCCCCAGCCAGCATGACCAATGGTCAGGGATGATGGGAGATGTTGCCCAGGAACACCAGGAGGGCCACATGATGGTGAGCTGCTTTGAACTTGAAGGACATTGTCGGAAAGACGGGGTACATAATTACATTTAATCAAATATAAAATCAAGTTCCCTGCCCGTGGTTTTGCAGCATGCAAAAGCAAACCGGTGCAGGTGTAGCCATCCATTGCATGAACTCCCTGATGCCACGTGGGTTGTTGTTAGTGTTAGAAACTTGGGTATAAAATCTAGGTGCCAAATGGCTTCTTAGCTCCAAGGGTACAGTCCCCAAAATGGAATATCTAGTTGTCATTTTTTGGGTAAGACGGCTCCAAAGTCTTTCTTTTTGAAATGATGGCCTGGCTGTGATTGATTGCTAGTTCAGATAACAACCTTGAGCTTGGTTAAGAGCTTTGAGAACTTAAAGAAAGCCATTTGAACCTGGAACAGTCCATATATACAGTGGTACCTCGGGTTACATACCCTTCAGGTTACAGACTCCTTTAACCCAGAAATATTGCTTCAGGTTAAGAACTTTGCTTCAGGATAAGAACAGAAATCGTGCTCCAGTGGCGCGGCAGCAGCAGGAGGCCCCATTAGCTAAAGTGGTTCTTCAGGTTAAGAACAGTTTCAGGTTAAGAACGGACATCCGGAACGAATTAAGTACTTAACCCAAGGTACCACTGTATATGTATGTGTGTGGACTGTTTTTCTGAATGGGTGACTGCTACTCAGGTACACAGAAAAAGCAATTTGGTTCCGGAAATTCATTCCAATTGTGCAGATAAAATATAACTGGTAGAATTCTACAGGATGTGTTGCTAGTGTGTGAAAACAGTCCAGATCGAGTGATCCCCAGGCATGCACCTCCAGGTGGTGGAGATGTCAGGTGGTTCCCAGGCACCTTCACTTGGTCACAAGTGGTTGATAGCTGGATGCCAAGTGCGCCTTGCGCCTGGCTAATTTTGAACACTGATGGTTGCTGCGTGGTCAGGGGTAATGAGGGTTGTGGTCCATCAGATTCTGAAGGGTCACCCGCTCCCCATCCCTGGTCTTCATTGTGCATCAAGTTCGATGACATGACACGTGCATTTTTGGTGCCAGGCAAAGCACAGAGATCTGGTCTCTTGCACTAAAATGTTCCCATAACCTAAACTTCAAGGTAGGCTGTTTGCTTTTGTTGAGCCCTCTTAGATTCTTTCATTAGCCTCCTGCCTTCTGGTCCCCCGTTTTACTAGCTAATTGGGTGTCCCTCTGTCTCCTAGCTCAGTGCTGACTCGTTGCCTAGTAGCTTGGTTTGATGGGATAAGATTCAGGATGTGGAATTCTTGTGCCTGACTGGTGTATTTATTCAAAGATGTGCAAGGGTCAGACATGGCATGGGAAAAATTAAGCCTCTGTGCCGTATGCATGCATTCCTCGGCTATCTTAATTGCCGATCTCTAGAGTGGGGATTGATGTACACCTCTTAACCCTCTATCATCTCTGAGGTGCATGGCTTTGAAAGCAAGGGGGTTGTATATGGGTGCTAGCAGAATTCCACCCACCCACCCCAGTTCCTAACAGGAACAGAACCCAAAACGCAAATTGGGTATCTGTTTGAATTGTGGAAGGGACTGGTCTACAAGAACAGGAGAACTTGCTGTGCGAAAAATTATTTTTTTCACTCTTTTGCTTACTGCTATAAGTTTCTGAGTTGACACACTCTTAATTTGAGCTGAAATTAATGACTATCGGACCTTTCCCGATATCGTTGAGGGTGGACACTCACTGCTAGAGAAAAAGTGATTAGTGTTGTTGTCTAGTGAAGTAGACCGTGGTTCACAAATGCCTCAAATTTGGCAGACCTTTGAGGTGTCTCGAGAGACTGTTTCAGTGCAGAAAGTGACTTTCCTGAGTGTGTGTGTATCGGGTGGTTGTTTTATTTCAAAACTAAAAAAAAAACCCACCCCAAAACAAATTTGCAAAGGGCCGTATTGGAATGTGGCAACGCCAGGTATGAAGTAACAGTAGCACTTTCAGCAAAAATATTCTGCTTTTCCTCCCTCCCCATCTGCCCGGGGTGGGGCAGGCCAGTAAACAATACTAAGAATGAGCAGGAACTGTTGCTATGCCTTAAAACAGAACATCTTCCCAAACGATTATGCAAGGCTGCAGTGAAAACATCCTCTTAACTGAAGGTAGCAGGAGTGACCATAATTGGCTCTTTGTTTTTTGGTGTGGTATGCTTCCAACTTGCTCTAACATGTTTTGGCTCTGTGCATTGACTCAGGAGGAGTGTTGCTGCAATTAATCCAAGGCGGAAGGCTGCCTTGACAGATAGAACTGCCTCCAAATTGAGCTGAATGTATATTTATGTTCTGGCTCTGGCATCTTGTGCTGTGTGTGTGTGTGTGTGTGTGTGTGTGTGTGTGTACACACTTGATGGAAGGAGGGTCCTCGAGTGTGTGCTGTAAAAAACGTCTGTATGTTGCGTGGGGAGAAAGGCCTGTACAGTATGCAGCGCTAATGAAATATGAATGCAATAATAAATAACGATAATAAAAAAAAGTTTGGCCACTCATTGCAAGATGGGGCACATGTCTCTACTTGCCCAACTTTTGCTTACTTTTCCAAGCATTTTCCCACAGTTATCAGTGAATGAAATGGAATCCTCGTCTGCTTTCAATATGAAACATATTTAGGCTGCAATCCAACACTGTCTATTTAAAAAGCAAGCTAGACTCCCCCCTCCCCCCAATTCAGAGGCTGCATGCTGAGCTAAGTCGTGAGAAATGAATTTGCTTTTGAATTCTTTTCGCTCTCTCTCTCTCTTTCTTTTTTTAAAGTCAGCGTTATGCCTTACACCTTGCAGTTGTTTACTTTTCTTTCAGGGAAGCTGTTTGTCTCTGCAAAAAACCTAATTCCCTTCTCGCCACCCTTGCAAATGGATTGATAGCCAGTGCTAACAATGTCATTAGTCAGAAGGCAAACTTTAAGCTTATGAGTCACAACTTTCTTTTCTGCTGCCTGAGTTAGAGTCTTAAGAGTAATTTCCCTTTCGCCCACGTCCCACGAAGCTAAGGTGACTGAACACTGACACCTGGTCACCGGAATATTTTGGCACACTCCCAATGTGTAGGCTTGTGGAATTGTCCGGCTGAGAAACCAAGCTTGTTCATTGTGTGTGTGTGTCTAAATTTCTATCCCTTGTGGTCATTGTAAAAACTTCAGATTTTCCAACCACAACAACTTCAGTCTTTGCATGACTACAGGACTCTTGGTATTTCTCTCTCTCTCTCTCTCTCTCTCTCTCTCTCTCTCCTTTTCTTTCTTTTTTCTTTTTAAAAAGACCATTTAAAACACAGACGACCACTCCAGCTGTGTCATTTTAATGTGCAGAAAGATGAACCAGGGGCTACCTTGGCATCGTACACCTGCGTGTCCCACAATTCTCACCAACATTTTACAGCATGTTGTAGCTTGCCGTCTCGTAAAATACATCGCTTAAGACTTGTAGCATTTGATGGTAGGCTTCGTAGAAAACATCCCTGTCCCTGAAGTATCGTGGGTTGGTGTCTGTGTGTCCTTCCTCCTTGCCTGCTGCTCCCCATGCCACACTTTTAAATGAAGTTTTCTGAACTTGTGAGATGGAAGGAGGAGGGACACATGAAGAAAGTGTGATTAACTCTTGAAGATTTCTTTCTCTTTCTCTGCTCAAGGCTAGGGATAAAAGGTCCTTTGGTTTCGTTAGCATCCTTCTTGCCTGAATATGTTTGGCTTGTGTACATCCCAAGTGTGCAGGTGGCAGTTAGCCTTTTTATTTCTTCCCTCTTACTCCAAATAGGTTTAGGGTTGGGTTGTGAAGTCCCCCACCCCTTTCCTTTTTCTTTTTAAGACTGCTTTATGCAGTTCTCTCCCTCCTCCTCACCCCCCTTCCTAGATTCACCCGTCCTTTCCTTTAGTTACCTGATACTTGTGGGAGCAGCGATGGCTTTGCCACAGACAAAGCGTTCAAAGAGGTGCTGAAAAGCAGAGTCTCTAGAGATTATGGTTCTGAACCTTGACAGTTACAATCCTTAGCAACCTGGCTTTGGGCATGCAGAATGGGGAAATGTTGGGATCTTGGGGGGGGGATGGTTTTAACCCCCTCCCCCCATTATTATTTTTTAAAATAAATCCTCCTCCTTTGGGGTCCACTTTCCTTCCTTTACAGCGTGCTTAAGAAACCACAGCGACATCTCAGCTGTGCAAGGCCTCAAACGGTGGATGCAGAACTTCCTGGTTAAGAATGTGAGATGCATTAGCGATGACAAAGATAAAGAGACCTTTCACCTTAAATTGCTCGAGTCAGTCTGGATAAGGTAGCTTAGTCAGACTGGATAAGGTAGTTTAAGCAGCTGCAAGAGGATCACATTTGTCTCGGCTGTAATCTATTGCCTATTTATGTTTAGAGGAGCACATGATTGTCAGGAAAATGCGTGCAGAGTCGTTTCTCCAAAGCACGCTCTAATAAAAAGACAGTGAGCCTCATTACCATGATTTCTATTTTTATTTTTAAATACTAACATGGTGTCTTTTGCTCTCTTTACAGAGATCCTACACGTTGCTCGTTGAAGCCTGGGATTACAGTAACGACAGTGTCAGTAAGTATGCACATGGCCTTTTTTGTGTGTGTCTCCTCTGTTCGCCACGGAGCTGTCTAAAAGCAAGCAGAAGGACAGCTTAAATAGAGGAAGGGGCTGGATCTTTGCAGAGATTCTGGGTCGGAAGCACTGATCCTTTATGGGAAGGGGCAAATGGCAGAGTATGAACCAGCCCCCTCAAACGTGGGAGCCTCCTGGTGTTTTGTAGTTCAAAACATCTAGACAGTTCCAGGTTGGAGGCTGGTGTGGAGCTTGTCTGTTTCAGGCTGAAATTCCGTGCAGGAGACAAGCTTAAAAAGGTAAAGGGACCCCTGACCATTAGGTCCAGTCACAAACGACTCTGGGGTTGTGGCGCTCATCTCGCTTTATTGGCTGAGGGAGCCGGCGTACAGCTTCCGGGTCATGTGGCCAGCATGACTAAGCCGCTTCTGGCGAACCAAAGCAGCGCACAGAAATGCCGTTTACCTTCCCACCGGAGCGGTACCTATTTATCTACTTGCACTTTGACGTGCTTTCGAACTGCTAGGTTGGCAGGAGCAGGGACCGAGCAACGGGAGCTCACCCCGTCATGTGGATTTGAACTGCCGACCTTCTGATCAGCAAGCCCTAGGCTCTGTGGTTTAGACCACAGCACCACCCGTGTCCCTAGAAGACAAGCTTAAATTCCCCTAATTCCAGTGTGAGCTTCACTTGATATGATCTGCACACAGTGTGGGTTGCCCAGTAAAAAGGCAGCTGCCTGAGTCTCTGAGCTGGAAAGAGCCATCTATTTGGAGAAGCAATCTCCATGCTGTGTTGGAATCCACCAGTAGACCATGGGTCAGTTGGTGCATTTCCAGTAGCAGGTATTAGGATGATGGCGGGGAATGCCCCCCAGAAAATCTAAGTGTGCTGTGCTTCTGAGTCGAGCTGAAATCCACAGATCTCCATGCAAGTGGAAGTTCTTTGGTGTGTTGGGCAAAGGTGACTGAAAACAATTCTATTCAGCCTCCGGAGAGGCCAGGGTAGTTGTCCAACAACATCTCAGTTTGACATCGGCAACAATGGCACTACTTCAGTCATTTCTGTGCATGAGATTATGAGCAGTCCGCCCTGCCATTTCTCGGAAGGCCGCAAAATTGTGTGGAAATAAACAGGTTTTGCAGTGGACTCGTAGGTGCAGTCAATTCAGAATTTCTCACAAAGTGTGCTTTATAAAAATGCTGATTCAAAGAAACCATTCTGCAGAATCCTTTTCATCTTTAAGTAAAGCTTTAAAATTTTGTTCATGCGGTTGTCTCTGCTGTCCCCTTTCCACGACTCAAGGGGCATCCAAACTAGTGCCCCCCAGATCTTTCTGGATTCGCACTCGCATTCACCCCATCTGAACACCCTATGTTTGCGACCCATGTCCTCCACAAACATCCTACAGTCCCTTCATGCAGTTTTGTTGTGTGAGCACCAATTTACAGATGACCTTTTGGCAGCTCCCAAAGCATACTGCAATCACGAACGTTGCGTGATTCCCACATAGTAGAAAAAATGGACAGTGGGAAGGGCACTGTGTTGAGATGAGTTTGGCTAAACTGCCATTGAAACTTGCTGCTTAATGGGCATTTGATTAGATCCCTTTTCCCATAGAGATACTTTGGATTCCAAACGCCTTGTGAGCTGAATGTTTTGGCTCCCGAATGCCACAAACCCAGAAGTGAGTGTTCCGGTTTGCGAACATTCTTTGGAAACTGAACGTCAGACTTGATTTCTGATTGGCTGCAGGAGCTTCCTAGAGCCAATCGGAAGCTGCGCCTTGGTTTCTGAACATTTTGGAAGTCGGAAGGACTTCCGGAACGCATTCTGTTCGACTTCCGAGGTACCACTGTATTGGTTGCATCTGTAGCTGCCCTTGCTTTTCAGAGGTAAATGAGACCTTGCGGTACTTTCTCCAGATATGCCCCAGCCTCATCTCCTGCTGCTGACACTGCAACTGCCTGGCGTCTTAAAAGGCTGCTTGCTATTGGCATCCTGGCTTATGCTCAGAAGTTGACGGTTTTCTCAATCTTGCTGCTGCCCTTCTTAAACCATGAATATTCGACGGTATTGTCTGTCGTGACTGTTTGCACCAAGTTGGGCAAAAGGTTCTACTTTGGTTTCCCTTGTCGAGGCTAAAAGTATTCCAACTTTTTCAGGCTTTGTACAAAAATGGCTCCACGGCTAGGATACAGGCAGGCCAAGTGACATGGCCAAAATACGTACTTCCATTGCACAGAATAGTTTTCCTAACATATGAAGTGCTTAGAGTAATTGTGCTTGACCTTAAGAGAGTCCTGTAAGTCTGGTGTTGCTACTATTCACATATCATAGATGTGGATCATTTTATAGGGAAGAAAACTCAAGAGATGTGCTCATTGTAAAACTCTTCTCTCCTATCCATGCAATCTTGGTCATTCTCTTCCCCAAATCATTGTGCAAAATTATCTTCCAGGGAAAGCTGTCTTAGCAGCACCTGTCCAAATGGGTCTTGTTAGAGGCAGCTTATTAAGGTATTGCCATAAAGATAAAAAGAAAACAAAAGACGTTGTTACGGTACTGCAAAAAGAGTCACCCAAACAGCTTGGTTCCAGAATCAAGTGCATCTTACAATGGAAACTGGTGACATTAGATGATGGATTGCACACAGATATACATGCTTATGTTAACCTCAAATGGAAAACAGGAGAAATCTTTTACAGGTGTTTCTGCATTGACCCCTGTGAGGAAATGCCTGCGTTTGAAAGACACTGTTGTTTGCCGGAGGATCCCAGTCCTTTTCATTCAGAGCCTTTACTATCTCTCCTTTGAATAGATCTCATCTTTATTTCATGAAACCGAAATTTCCAAAGCTTCACAATGAGCCCTTTCTTTCGCCTTAACATTCTGGAGGCAAAAGATGTCCTCCAACCAAAATGTCAAAATGCATTTTCTGAACCAGAAATGTTTGACCCAGTTCAGATGTGGCCCTGCATATGTTTGCAATTTAAACTTGCAATAGATTGAGCATTGTACATTTTAACGGGATCACACTAGAGATCCCTTACAATGAAGAACGCCTCCTCTCTCTTTTTGTTTTGTCTCTTATTTACTACTGGCAAACATTTACCAGAACTTGCTGGTGAATAGAGTACAATTTTCCTGCTTTTTGCTCTCTTTATATATATATATATAAAAGATAGTTCAATTTCTAGAGCATTTTACAGATGCCTGGTGTGCTCTGATTTGCAATGTGTGCTTTGCCCCATCCTGAAAGTGATTAACTTGGGTAACCTTTTTTTGAATCGCAAACTTCAAACTTTGCTAGTTAAAGAATCGCAGAACTGTAGGGTTGTAGGAAGGGACCAGAAGAGTCATTTAGTTCAACCCTCTGCAATGCAGGAATCTTTTCCCCAACTTGAGGCTTGAACCCATGGCCCTGCGATTAAGAGCCTCATGCTCTACTGACTGAGCTATTCCAGGTGAGATGGTGAACACCAGTCTCCTAAACCAAATCCATAGGAACAGCTGGAAATAGTTAAGGGTGTGTCTTGAGGATGGAGGTCCTGTGGCCCTCCCAGATGTTTTGGAACAACAATGCTTATTTTCCCTGACCATTGGCCATGTTGCCTGGGGCTGTTCATAACTGGAGTCCAGTAATATCTGAAGAGTGGCAGACTCTCCATCTAGCCTGTCTGTCTAGTCTTGCTTCCTGTTTAGATCAAAATCAGGCCAGTTACTTCTGGGAAGCCCTCACGCAGGCATGGAGTCAACAGCCATCCCCAAACAAAGATGCCCCCTTATTCAATGCCTGGTGAATCTCAAAAAGGCCAGAAAGATCTGTTATTGCTGGGTTAGCCAACGAGAATGCATCTCTGTGTGCCATTTATGTGGTTTTCAGCTGTGCCATCCTTGTACTTTGAGAACGTAACTGGACCACCGCTGCTCAGATGTCAGTGGCCCAGAGATGGAAAGAAGACAAGAGTCTCTATCAGAGAAGAATGGCAGATTTAGCTGATGGACTATGCTGAATTGGCAAAAATGACCGGAAGAATCAGAAACCGGGATGACCAAAATTTTAATAAGGAATGGAGGAAATGCATAATTTCCCTTAAAAAGCATTGTAAACAATTAAAATCATTAGTAGGATTGGAATAACACTTGTTGTTCAATGTTGAGTTTTGGGTATAATAGAGATTTAAAAGATTTGGATTAATAGAAAAGATACAGGAGGAAAAGGTTAATATGAGGGCCCACAAAAGAGAGGAGGGAAGTTCAGGAGATTCTTTGGAATTCTCTTGTTATGTAGGTGGTTGGATAATGGATTGTAAATTTCTACAGTCTGAAAAGCTAAATTACAAAGAAAAAAGAGAACGTAACCGGACGTAGGGTGGACCACCCTATTAAGAACAGCACACAAATATGTGTCTTTATCGGTTTGGGGACTGAAGTGAGGCAATAATAAATAGCCATTAATGGATGAGAGCTTGAGAGGGCTTTCTTCAGATACTTTGCAGCCTCGTCTTCAATCAGAAACTGCTGGATGTGCTCACAAAGTTTGATTGAAGTCTTGCCTTTCCTGATGCTATCTTTTGGCATCATCACCATCACCGCCACCTCCTCTGGCCCTTGGCAGCTGTTCTGAGCTGACCACGGTCGTGGTTATTGGTCGTCTGCTGGTAAGCAGCATGACCAGAGCGCTTCCTCCAGTGTTTTACTTGTTGCTGCTATGTCTGAGAAGCCATTCTGAAGATGGGACTTTAGTCTGAAGAACTATCTCCAAGCTCTCTTGTTCTGCCTTCTGATTCTGTAGCGTAGGAACAAATGTGTTGTCAGGATTTCTCCATAAATTGAAGTCAAGGCACTATATCCTGAAGATTCATAGGTTTTTAGTGCGATGCATTGGTTTGTCCTCTGTAAGAGCAGAACTTTCAGGAGTCGGGATGTTTGTTCTCCATCTTGAGGTGTGTGCTTGGAAGAACAGGAATGTTGTGACACAGTCGAGTGCCGTATTGAACTTCGGCAGCATGTTAGACGCAGGTGTGTGCAGACCGCCATATCTGAAACCTGTTGTGAGGGTAATAAAGGGGAAATGGCAGACATATTTATGAAAGCCAGTTCCTAATGAGACCCAACTAAAGTGTCCATTCTGCTCAGGGCTAGGTTTCAGCATTGAAGATGTGATTTGCACGGGTCTTTAGGAGCAGGTTACAAAGTACCGTATTTTTCGCTCTACAAGACACACTTTTCCCCGCCTAAAAAGTAAGGGGAAATGTGTGTGCGTCTTATGGAGCGAATGCAGGCTGCGCAGCTATCCTGGAAGCCAGAAGAGCTAGAGGGTTCGGTGTGCACCCATCCCTCTTGCTCTTCTGGCTTCCGGGATAGCCACACAAAGCCTCTTGAGTGCAGTGGGAGTGCTCCTCCCTCTTCACTCTTTGCGTTGCTTTCTTGTTTTCCTCCTCTAAAAACTAGGTACGTCTTCTGGTCGGGTGCGTCTTATAGAGCAAAAAATATGGTACCCATTTCACAACTGAGAGACTACAGTGGTACCTCGGGTTACAGTCGCTTCAGGTTACAGATGCTTCAGGTTATAGGCTCCGCTAACCCAGAAATAGTGCCTCAGGTTAAGAACTTTGCTTCAGGATGAGAACAGAAATCGTGCTCTGGCGGCAGTGGGAGGCCCCGTTAGCTAAAGTGGTACCTCAGGTTAAGAACCGTTTCAGGTTAAGAACGGACCTCCAGAATGAAACAAGTTCTTAACCCGAGGTACCACTGTATTCTTAAAACTTACACATGCATGCTATGAGGGGAAGGAGCTGCCAAGCTACCAGAGTCCCAGGATAGCTTTTTGAAAAAAACAGAACAAATTGACCACCCAAGAGTTTTTCGAGTGCTGGAAGGGGGCTGCGGTCAAGCATTTGCTTAGCTTGCTGAACAATCCAGGTTCAATCTGTAGCATCCACAGGGATATTTTGAAGGACCTCGAATAGCCAGCCTGGAGAAGGCTGCTCTCTGAGGCCAGAAAGAGCTGCTGCCTGGAGGCGATATCAGGCTACGTTGGACCAATGTTTGTGACTCTGTGTATTATCTAAATTGGCTTCCTGTATTTCACCTCCTCCACAGTTGCAGCCGGTCACATTAACTGCATTATCTTATTCGGGCTCCCTCCCCTCACCCCCGTCAGTAGCTCCTCCTAAAAGCCTGACACGACTCACCTAGTTTGTTCATTTATATATTGGTTTATTTATATCCACCATTCCCTCCAAGGAGATCAAAGTGATGCACGTCGTTTTTCTCCCCATTTACCTTCCCTGCAAAGTAGGTTTTAGGCTGATGGACTTTACCTGGTCCAAGGCCACCTAGTGAGTTTCCTGGCTGAATTGGGATATTGAACCCTGGTCTCTCAGCTCTAACCAGTGTACCACACTGTACTGAGTTGCATGAGCTTGCTCCAGTCTTCCAGCACAGTGGAGCTGAAACTGCATCACATGGACAAAAGCCTTACTGTGGTTTCTGTGATTCTTGCACAGGCTATGCAGGGTTTGCAAAGCGAAGCCAAAAGCGTATTCCTGGGAATGTGAATCCTTCCCCCGCCCCCTTCGTTCAGTTCCTAATTGCTGCAGTTCCTCCTTTTTTACCCCTTTGATTCAAATCATATGATTCCTGTGTCGGGAACAATGAGAACTGTAAGGATCTCTCCAGGCTGGCTGACTTGACTCTTTGCACTGTCTGCCGCCATGGGATTGCCAGTCCTTAACCTTCCATCCTTGCGGCCCGGTAATGGCAGGTTTGTACAACTCTGAACTAATTTCCTTTTGGTTTTGTGCACGCTGCCAAGCGGGGAGAGGGAGCGAGGAATATGTGGAAAATCCTACCAAAGCTGCTTACGAGAGTGTCCTTGGTGGTGGTTGTTGTTGCTGCTTCCCCCTGTGTGGTTGCTAATAACTGGCCAGTAATGTCACATCCCAGGAGTCACTTTTCTCTGTGACGCCGCATGATCCCACTTAGCTTTCCCTGGGCAGAGAATTGTGCGAAGAAGCATCGGTGTGAACTGGTCCGTATGAGTGTGGACGTGGGTGGCGCTGTGGTCTAAACCACAGAGCCTCTTGGGCTTGCCAATCAGAAGGTCGGCAGTTCGAATCCCTGTGACGGGGGGAGCTCCTGTTGCTCTGTCCCAGCTCCTGCCATCCTAGCAGTTCAAAAGCACGCCTGTGCAAGTAGATCAATAGGTACCGCTGCGGCAGGAAGGTAAACGGCGTTTCTGTGTGCTCTGGTTTTTGTCACGGTGTTCCATTGTGCCAGAAGTGGTTTAGTCCTGCTGGCCACATGACCTGGAAAGCTGTCTGTGGACAAACGCCGGCTCCCTTAGCCTGAAAGCGAGATGAGCGCCGCAACCCCATAGTCGCCTTTGACTGGGCTTAACCGTCCAGGGGTCTTTTACCTTTTTACCTTTGCTAATGAGTATGCTGAGTCAGGCCATTGGTTCTGCCTAGCTCAGTATTGTCAGCACTGGCTACCGGGAGATGGCAGGGATTGAATGCAGGAACGTGGGGGCTCTCTGGCCCTACCCCAAAAGAGTCAGCAGTGGCCTTTGGTTGACAGCATGAGCTGGAACACAAGGCCTGGTTCTGGCTGCAAATGCATAGTACTTATTTCATGCTGGGTTTGCAAATAGTCTGTGACTGGCGCTAATTCAGGAGTGGGGGGACCATTTATATCTTGCATGGTGATTTGCACCAGCATACAGATCCTTTCCCTGGAACCTGGAAGGCAAGCAAGAAAAATGATTTCATATATTGTTGTTGTTGTAAACCGATGGAATTTCTTTTGAAGGCTGGCATAGAAGTACCTTAAGTAAAAGAGTGCCCTATCCCGAACGGTCCTTCTTTGAAAAATGGATGTATAGTATCTATTCACCTTTTTCTCTCCCATACCCTTCAACGTTTCTCCGATGAAAATAGGGACGGCTTAAGGAAAGCGGGAGGGACGCGGGTGGTGCTGTGGGTTAAACCACAGAGCCTAAGACTTGCAGATCAGAAGGGCGGCGGTTCGAATCCCCACAACGGGGTGAGCTCCCGTTGCTCAGTCCCTGCTCCTGCCAACCTGGCAGTTCGAAAGCACGTCAAAGCGCAAGTAGATAAATAGGTACCGCTCCGGTGGGAAGGTAAACGGCGTTTCCGTGTGCTGCTCTGGTTCGCCAGAAGCAGCTTAGTCATGCTGGCCACATGACCCGGAAGCTGTACGCCGGCTCCCTCGGCCAATAAAGCGAGATGAGCGCCACAACCCCAGAGTCGGCCACGACTGGACCTAATGGTCAGGGGTCCCTTTACCTTTAAGGAAAAGCGGGAGATATCGGAAACTGGGATGGCTTCTGTAAATCTGGGACTGTCCCTGGAAAATAGAGACACTTTGAGGCTCTGCTCTCCCCCACTTCCCTGCTTCTCGAAACAGAGGTTGTCTCAGTAGTGGTTTACATTTAAAAGGCCCTGGGTTCAGGTCCTGCTGCTGACACCTCGTCCTATTGAAAGGTTCTTAGCTATCCAAGCTGGGAAAGATCCTGACTTTGGGACACTGGAAAGCCACCACAGTCTTATGGAGTGGAAAACTCAATAAACAAGAACAACAGCCCTAGTCCTTTTGAGTCATGAGGTAAACTTGACTTCACGGGCATTCCTCATTTTGTTTAATATTTTGGATACTGCCCTTACTTATACCTAAGCAATGTTGCCAGCTAGCATGGATGCTTTCCCCCTCTTATCTTTCCCTTCTCCCTCCTCCCTTAGTCTACTGAGGCAGCTCTTGGCTGTTTTATGATAGATTTTCAGTCTGCAGTCCAGCAGGTTGTAAGGTGCTGTCAGATCATTGAAGTCTCGAGGCCGGGCTAGCAAGCGAAATACCACAGATACGTACCAGGTCCCAGGCACTTGTGAAATATTAGGGTTTTTGCTGATTTGTTGCGTAGCAGTTTTGGGTTTTCTTGAAAAGTCTGGGAGGCCGTCTTACAACCAGAGAGTCTTTGAAGGAGATTCCAGGGGAAACTTTGCTTCCTTGTCCAGAGCGATGAAAAGAATTTTGAGCCCTGGCTACTACGACTAAAAAGGAGGGGGTAATTTAACACGGCGTCTTGCTTTCGCAGAGGGTGGGGGCAGAGAAAACCTGAAAACCAGGTGAACTTCTGAAAGTGGAGTGCCAATGTCACCGCTTGGCTCAGAAGGGAAAGTGTTTCCAGCTTATACCTGCCTGGCAGGAAATCTCTAGCATGAATCTTGCCCAGAGCAAATACGGTTTTGCAACACTTCTACTGTAGTTGGCCTGAGGGCGTTTATAAGTCAGATGTGAAACGATATCTTGCAGATGGGTGAATAATCAGAACAAAGTTCAGGGCATTTGCAAGCAGAGAGTTTTGCATTCTTGTTGTTGCAGAGTACAGCCTCTCCTGCCTTTTGCCTTCCTCTGGTTGTGAAGAAGCCATTTTTCTCTTGGGCTTTGCATCGGTGTTCTGGCTTAGAGGTTTTAAAGTGAGCATTTCTTGGCATCTTATTTTTTTTTTTTATTTTTTAAATATATATTTATTAAAGTTTTTCACATAAAACATATGTTATATAAACACAAATCAGCACTGTCCATTTAACATCTTTCAATTGTTACATAAGACTTCCCCACACCTCCCGCATACACTTACATCATTATTAAATTAATTTCAAACAAATTATTATTTTACTCATAATCTTAATTTAGTTAGCATATAATTCAACCTTAGATCTAGTTTAGTGATAGACAGTTATTTTCAGCTCTGGCATCCGATTCAGCACTCAACCAAATTACAATATTTTTGTAAATAAATCTTAAATTTCTTCCAATCTTCTTCCATCCTTTCTTCTCCCTGGTCTCGAATTCTGCCGGTCATTTCGGCTAACTGCATGTAGTCTATCAGCTGCATCTGCCATTCTTCCACAGTGGGTAGCTTCTGGGTTTTCCAATTCTTGGCGATCAATATTCTTGCTGCTGTTGTTGCATACATAAAGAATGTTCTGTCCTTTTTTGACACCCCCTGGCCGACAATACCCAAGAGAAAGGCCTCTGGTTTTTTGGTAAAGGTGTATTTAAACACCTTTTTTAATTCATTATATATTGTCTCCCAGAAGGCCTTCACTCTAGGGCATGTCCACCAGAGGTGGAAAAATGTTCCTTCATTTTCCTTACATTTCCAACATTTACTATCAGACGAATGGTATATTTTGGCTAATTTAACAGGAGTCATGTACCATCTATACATCATTTTCATCACATTTTCCTTCAATGCATTGCATGCAGTGAAGTTCAACCCAGAGGTCCACAACCTTTCCCAATCTTCAAACATAATATTATGCCCAATGTCCTGAGCCCATTTTATCATTGTTGATTTTACCATTTCGTCTTGTGTATTCCATTTCAGCAGCAAGTTATACATTTTTGAAAGTACTTTAGTCTTAGGTTCTAACAGTTCAGTTTCTAACTTTGACTTTTCCACTTGGAATCCTAACTTTTTGTCATTTTTAAACAATTCTTTAATCTGAGCATAGTGTAGCCAGTCTCGCACTTTGTCTCTCATCTTTTCTAAACTCTGCAATTTCCAATTGTCTCCGTCCTTTTCTAGTATTTCCCAGTATTTTGGCCAGTTGGCCTCCATATTGGCTCTTCTTCGAGCCTTGGCCTCCATGGGTGACAGCCACCTCGGAGTTTTGTTCTCCAGTAAGTCTTTGTATTTTATCCAGACATTAAAAACTGATTTTCTAACAATATGGTTCTTAAAGGCCTTATTTATCTTAGCTTTGTCATACCATAAATATGCATGCCATCCAAATGCGTTGTTAAAACCTTCCAGATCCAAGACATCCGTATCTTCAAGAAGTAGCCAATCTTTTAGCCAGCAGAAAGCTGCAGCTTCATAATACAACTTTAGGTCTGGCAGGGCAAAGCCCCCTCTTTCTTTTGCATCTGTTAATATTTTAAATTTAATTCTGGGCTTTTTGCCCTGCATTTCTTGGCATCTTAGAGTAGGACTGGGCAATATCTGGTTTTTGACATTGCGATAAATCACCAGCCAAACACCGCAATACAATAGTATATCGTGATGTCTGAAATAAGGATGGAGTTATGTAGAGGCATTGAGTGGCTGACTTCACACTTTTCCCCATGTTGCGATTTTTGTATGCCACACGCAATATATCGCCAGGTCAAAAGTTATGAAACCGATATCACGATATGGACTTCAAACTGGTTTTGGACAATATATCGCCCACCCCATATGAGAGAGCCACAACCAGCCTCTGTGGATACAGTTCAGGGCTAAATAGACTTGTGAAATATGTACCACTTATAAATGCCATCTCCAACTCCTCGAAAGATACCATCAGTGGTGTTTACAAAAAATTTTACACATCAGTTGGGAAGACAGGTGAACTAATGCCAGTGTATTGGAAGTGTCAAAGTAATGATTCTTTAACATCAACTTCGTTGGACTGGTCATGTTGTGCAGATGTCTGATTATCGTCTCCCAAAGCAACTACTCTATTCCGATCTTAAAAATGGAAAGCGTAATGCTGGTGGTCAACAAAAGAGGTTTAAAGACTCTCAAGGCAAATCTAAAAAAATGTAGTCTAAACACTGACAACTGGGAAACACTGGCTTGCAAGTGCTCCAATTGGAGAACAGCCTTTACCAAAGGTGTCATGGGCTTTGAAGACTCTCGAACTCAGGACACAAGGGAGAAATGTCCTAAGAGGAAGGCACGCTTGGCAAATCCACACTGTGATCAACTCCCGCCCCGAAACCTATGTCCCCACTGTGGAAGAACATGTGGATCCAGAATTGGCCTCCACAGTCACTGTTAAAACTGTGTTCATGGAAGACAATCTTACTTGGCTACAAGCAATCGCCAAAGAAGAAGATAAGGGCAGCTTCCTATGTGCTTACGGCTTCAGTCTGCGTGCGCATAATAGGAATCGGCGTAGCTAGTAAAAGGGGGGGGAAAAGGAAGTATGTTTACAAAGATGAAACGTTTAATATCCTCCACTCATTAGACTGTTATGCCTTCAGGCAGGGCCTGCATCTTACTTTGATAGCGGTGCCTAAATCTTCAAGACAGATGATAATGTGGAGTTTAAATATTAATAAGTGCTATCCCACAGTCAGATTAATCTTGTGTAAATAGTCCTCGTAGTGGTTTTGGCGATGTTGGGTAAATGAGGCAACGCTTAGTGCTTGCCCATCTGCATAAATACTCACCAACCGGCAACAGTTTCAGTTGCTGCCGTGTGC
Organism: Podarcis siculus; assembly: GCA_034642415.1. Lineage (NCBI taxonomy): Eukaryota > Metazoa > Chordata > Lepidosauria > Squamata > Lacertidae > Podarcis > Podarcis siculus. Next base: position 3,385,129 of record JAXCMG010000070.1, on the reverse strand, counting down.
AGAAACCATGCAAGGTGTGTGCATGTGTGTGCTTGTTGCACAGGGTTGTGGATCCCTATTTTGTGTAGAAGAAAACTATGTATAGTCGTACCTTGGAAGTTGAATGGAATCCATTCCAGAAGACCATTCGACTTCCAAAACGTTTGGAAACCAAAGCATGGCTTCTGATTGGCTGCTGCACCCCGTTGGACGTTCAGGTTCCAAAGAACGTTTGCAAACCGGAACACTCACTTCCAGGTTTGCAGCATTCAGGAGCCGAAACATCCGAGTACCAAGGTGTTTGGGATCCAATGTACGACTGTACTGCCATCCATGGGGGGACATCTGTGTGAATCAGCCCTGAGCTTTGAAGGAAAGTCACCTCTCCAGGCTTCTCAGCTGTGCTGCACTTTGGTGGGGATATTTCTGTGTATCCTGGCTTAACCTCGCTGATTCTTCTTCCTTTGGGGGGTGGGTCCATTTATATGAAAAGGTGTGCCGCAACGGAGACCCGCAGGCTGCTCTTTCCCTTCTGATTTCTGTTTTCTTCCTCCCTTAAGACGCCGACAGCATCATCGAAAAGGCATCTCACTCTGGGATGATCAACCCGAGCCGCCAGTGGCAGATATTGAAGCAGAACGCAGGTGTGGCTCACTTCGAATACCAGATCCGGGTCACTTGCGACGAGCACTATTACGGCTTTGGCTGCAACAAGTTTTGCCGGCCGAGAGATGACTTTTTTGGGCACTACACCTGCGATCAGAACGGCAACAAAACGTGCTTGGAAGGCTGGATGGGTCTGGACTGTGACAAAGGTTTGTGATGCCCGTGTTACGTTCCCTGGGTATTGTGTGGCGCTAGAAGTCAGGGAGCACCAAAGATAATTTCCGTTTAATTTCAGGCAAGCCAAGGGCAAACAGGTCAGCTATTTAACCGAGAGTCCTGCACCATCCCAAGCAAAGTTGGAGGGTTCTTATGCCTCGTTTAACGATGCATGATAATGGGTCTTGCAACCTCAATTTAGTGCAGTGTTTCTCAAACTTGGGTCTCTGGCTTTTGTTGCACTACAGCTCCCATCATTCCTAGCTATCAGAAACCAGTGGTCAGGGATGATGGGAGTTGTAGTCCAAAAACAGCTGGAGACCCCAGGTTCAAGAAAAACAGAGGCTCAATATAACAGAGGTTTTTGAATGGTGGAGACTGAGATGGAAGTATTCAGTGTTGTACTTGAGGAATCCGTCTTCTACTGAGTCAGGCAATTGGTCCATGTAGCTTAGTAGTCTTCTACTTGCTGCCAGTCAAAATTGAAAACAAGATGCAGGTAAGAATGGGAGCGCAGCAGAAGAACTCCCATCATCCCTGGCCATGCAGCAGGGGCTGATGGGATCTGTAGTCCCAACAGTATCCCTAGGGCCACAAATTTCCCATCCCTGGTATAAGGCAGCTACATGACAGTAAATCAGATACGTTTCATAGTATGAAGAAGCAAGGTTTCTTTTCTGATAGTGAAGCTTCAAGAGAAAGGTGCTTGCTCAAGAGAAAGGTTCTTTTTCGGTTATGAGCCTGCATCCTAAATAATACTCAGCTGTGGGGCTGTGCCTTTTCACTTTCAAACGCAAATCGGTTTGCAATGATGAGAAGTAGGGGGTGGAGATCTGTGTAGAACATTTTGGCTCTTTTGAAAGGGAATGGACTCTCTTCCTGAGAAAACGTGGAGACTTATAATGTATATGTTGGAAAGAGAGTGTTTCGCACATCAGGGGAGGCTTTTGAAAACGGGACTTAAATTTCTGCTCCAGGGATGATGGAGTTGCTGTCATGAGACATTACCTACCCTAGTTTCTCTTCCAGTAGACTTGATCCAAGGGACCTGTTTAAACCTTGGATTTGGTAGGATTACAGTACTAGCGGGAGATTAAAACGTTCCCACGAGGGGCAAGAGTCCAGGGAAAGGGTCTCTTGTGCTGTTCGGGGGGGGGGAGACCCCAAACCCACCCTTCTAATCCCCGCTGCTTCTATCCACAGCCATCTGTCGTCAGGGTTGCAGCCCCAAACATGGTTCTTGCAAAATTCCCGGAGAGTGCAGGTAAACTAAACAAATCTTCCTTTGGCTAAGCAATCGTAACTTTTCAAATTAAACACGGGCCTGTCTAGCCGGGGGGAGGGAGGGAGGAAGAAAGAAACACTACCCCTTCTTCCCGCTGCATTAAGAAATGTTTAATTGCGTGTTCTCCATTCCCGGCGTCAGTGAGGTGAAACGTTTCCCTCACTCGAAATACCCAGCATCTGTCCGTGTTGGGCATGGAGGCGAGAGGCCGAATGCATTTGTGGATGTTTCGCAATGAGCTGCGGCCGAAATTCTCCGCAAACATTTTTCCCCCTGTGTGCAAAATCTGCTGACTGATGCATTTTCCTCTATAGTGTGTTTAATTACATGACTTGCTTTCACCCCCCCCTCCTCCCCATTCCCTCAACTTTGCCCCCCATCAATAGGCAAAAGTTGAGCATTCTTTAGAATAGGATTAATGCAGCTCTTGGTTCCTCTGGTCTTGGGAGCCAGACTTGGGAGTGATGAGAGGTTAATAGCTTGGATGGAATCTTGTCCGTAGATACCGATGAAGGCAGAGTCTTTTGCCGTAGTCTTTTGAAGTTGAAGTCTCTTCTCTTTTGGCCAGCAGACAAGGAGAAAGGGAGGGAGGGAGAAGCAGAGCTTGCATATCGCCAGACAGTATAAGGGATCCTGCTAGAAAGCCAAGAATCTCATTTGCATGTATTTCTAATAATCGGTTTTCGCTTTCGTATCCAGGTAGGGGTTCTGGATGATGATGGGGTTATGTAATCCTTGTTTGTATAAGGCCACAGCTTTGTTTTTGTTTTTGAAGGCCAGCATAATTATCTGTCTCTTGCATAAGCATCAACCTTCTTAGCTCATGCAGCCTGCTATGGTGTCGCAGATCCCACAGGGTAGAATTCAATTCCCAGGGATTGATCTTCCCACTTTGCATCCCCAAATATAAACTGGACACAGAAACGTGGGCCGTCACCAAACCAGGCCAAGCTTCACGAGTCCTTTGAGCCCAGTTCCGGCGTCTGCTTCCTTTCCTGTGACGCTGAGTTCCGCAGATCCAGAGTGGTGAATCCACCCTGTGTCGATGGATGGAATACAAAGCCTTAAATAGGTTTAGCGGTGGTGGGTGTGGGAAGGAGGGAGCTGTCCAGCCTTAGGAGTGATGCAGATCAGTAAATAAGAATAAAAAACAAGGTACAGTGGTACCTCGGGTTACATACGCTTTAGGTTACAGACTCCGCTAACCCAGAAATAGTATCTCGGATTAAGAACTTTGTTTCAGGATGGGAACAGAAATTGTGCTCCGGCAGCAGCAGCAGGCCCCATTAGCTAAAGTGGTGCTTCAGGTTAAGAACGGACCTCCGGAACGAATGAAGTACTTAACCCGAGGTACCACTGTACATTCTTTCTGAGGCACCCCTGTGGGGCTTAGGAGCCCAGTTATGTCACCCCTTGCCTGCAGAGCTGGCAGCCCCTCACCCTTTTTCGAACACCCTCCCTTATGGAGTGTTCCCTCAGCCTCCTCTCCTCTCTCCTCTCCCCTCTCCTTGGGAGTCCTTTGGGCAGCTGCTGCTGCCACCCCTGGTCTCTGAACTGCTCACCTGCCCCAAAGAGCGGTACCTCCTCACACTGCCCCACAGGGGCCAGGGAAGCACCCCACCCCCCCGGCCAGTCCCAGAGGCACCATTCACCTGGGATGCTTGTAGCCAGGGCTGCTGCAACAAACAGCCATGCAGAGACACGAGAGGGCATCAGAGGAGGGAGAGAAGAAAAGGAGGCCAGAGGCCAGTATGCCCGCGGCACCCCTGACCATCATTCATGGCACCCCAGGGTGCCACGGCACACTGGTTGAAAGCCACTGTGTTATGTGCCTTGGTTGTGCATGCTGCTGCAGGCTGCGATTCTGCCCGGAAGAAATGTTCGTGAGTCTATGCAGTATTTGGGGTGGCACGTCTCCCTTTGCCAGTGTCCGAGCACTTGCCTGCATGGGTGAGGGGGCACTTCCCTTGTGACGCTGCCGCTCCCTGTGGCTGGATGTGATGGTTCAAACATTTCGAGCAACAGCTCAGGCGAGACGCAATATTCGCATAAAGCAGAGGGGGTCTTGGAGAGACATCCTTGCGGCAGTCATGTGCCGCAGCGCCTGTGACCCCATCCCTGGGGTTGTGGTTGTGCCAGCGTCACAGCTTGGTGGCACAGCATCTCTAGTCTTGAGTTCATTCCCCAGCTTCTCCAGTTATTGCTCGGAGAGGATTCTGTGTCTAAAGTTCTGTGGAGCTGCTGTCATTCAGGGTAGATGGTGACCCAAGCCCACCCAGAATTGGCTGCATCACAGGGGGTTGGACTTACATGACCTTTCGCCCGCCTACAATTCTATGAGCTAACGGGAAGAATGCTCTGACTTGCGTACATGTTCGAATATGGTGTTGGTTGGTTGTCTGCAGGCCTAAGGGGACTAATGTTCTTAAGCAATAATAATAATAATAATTTATTATTTATACCCCACCCATCTGGCTGGGTTTCCCCATCCACTCTGGGCGACTTCCATCAAAACACTAAAATGCAATAACCTATTAAACATTAAAAGCATCCCTAAACAGGGCTGCCTTCAGATGTCTTCTAAAAGTTTGGTAGTTCTTTTTCTCTTTGACATCTGGTGGGAGGGCGTTCCACAGGGCAGGTGCCACTACCGAGAAGGCCCTCTGCCTGGTTCCCTGTAACTTGGCTTCTTCCAGCGAGGGAACCCCCACAAGGCCCTCGGCGCTGGACCTCAGTGTGTATGTGTGTGTGTTTCATGGAAAAAGCCTTTTCCCCATAGTCCCCAGCCCATCCCGGTAGCATTCATTCTTGTGAGTGTGCCTCACCCGAAACCAGATTGCTGTAGCCCCATGCCCTATCACCTAAATTGCAGTCTTCATATGGGTTCCTACACTGGTGGCAATGCATACAGATTTTTGATTCCCTCTTCCAGCTGGGGAAATCAGGCAATTTCTGCACGCCGGTTCTGGGGCTGGCAGAAAGCTGGTTTGTCGATGATTCCCTGCAGCATAGGAGACTTCCGGAGGCAGCCTCCCCATCTTGTGCCACACTCGGACAGCTGTGCCCGTTTCAGCCACTCCCCTGGCATATCCCTGCTGCGCTTGTGGCACTCTGCCCAAATCCAAATGGCACCTCAGGCGACAGAGCTCAGGTTACGTGCTTTGAAATGGAGCGTGTTTGGTGCATGCATGTTGTGTGCGCAACTCGAGCACGCCAAAGGAGATGAGATGCGCTTGAACCCTTACGGTGTGCCGTTCCAAAATGGGGGATTTGCTTTGCCCCTCCGCCCTGCAAACTTGGTAAGGCCTGCTTCCTTTCCAACCCTTGAGAACATACATGAATCACTCCTAGATAAGGGCGATGCAAAAATCTGACCAGCCCTGATAACAGAAGAGAGGCTTGTGTGTTTGTGTATGTGTGTGTTGTGTGTTTCGGTTGGGCTGCAGTGTTTTGTTCGCCCCCATTTTTGTCTGGGCCGGAGACCAGCTTGCTGCCTGAGCTGGAGCCAGAGCTCCCAGAGATTTGTGCTTCTGTCATCCATCTGAAAGTGCCTTATGGGGTTTGCCCACATTCCTCGCTAGCCAGAACAACAGGCTTTGTTTCCAGAGTTCAAGCCTTCCTCTGTCTCTCACCTCCCACTCTCTGCCCAGACATGCTCTAGTGCCCTTATTTACTTAAGGTGCAATTTTCCCACACTTCCTTTGCAAAGTTCTCCAGCGATGTTGCTGTCCTTCCTGATACCCCAGCCTCAATTATATTCTTGGACTCGGAGGGAAACAAGATTATAACTCTTTTTCCATTAAGTTTGGGGCCGGGGGGGGGGGGGGGTCAGGGAATGAGTCACAGTCTCTTTAATGTTGCCAATGCGATCGTTTAAAAATAAGAATTTTCAAAACCGGCTAGATCTGAAACAAGAATGCCTAGAAGAGTCTGACTCCCCACCCCACCCCTGCCCCAAATTTCGTTTTGGAAGCCACTCACAGCAGAAGAAGATGGTCTGATTTAAAAAAAAATAAAAAATGAAGCCCTGTATGTGAGCCAGGCTTCTCCGCATGAGAATGTGATTGTGTTATGTTGTTAACGCAGAAAGACTTAATAAATGCTTCGGGCTAAAATTAGCACTGCTTTGTTTGTTTTTTTTGCTTTCTTTCTTAAATTGGCTGGGGTTTGCTTCTTCGGAACAGATCTATGAAGATGGGCTGTGCCTAGCATTTAAAAGTATAATTTGGGGGGTGGGCGGGTTGGAGACCCTGTAAAGCAGTGGTGTCCAAACTTTTTTCCAAAGAGGGCCAGATATGATGAAGTGAACAAGTTGATGAGCTTTTTTTTAAGGATTTTGCCCCAAAGTTGTTGAGCTTTTTGATTGAAGTTGTTGAGCTTATTTTAGGATTTTATCCCAAAGTTGTTGAGCTGTTTTTAGGATTTGGCCCCCGGGCCAGACTTTGAACATGCCTGCTGTAAAGAAATGATTGCTCCTCCATCTCTGAGCAGGGTTTACTGCGAAGGCTACTGACTCTCTGCTTGTCCACACTTCTGTTTAATGCTTGCAGAGTTCAGGCTGAGAAAAGAATCTATAATTTTTGTATTCTTCGTGACTTCCATATCAAAAAGGTGGGGGTCCATTCCCCTTTGCTCTGTCTTGCCCACAGAGATGACTCTGCCAATTGGGTTTCCAGTAGATATATTTTAATATTTCTCTTTTATTGAATATATCCAGAGGCTTTGAACTGCTTTCTCTCTCTCTCTCTCTCTCCCCTGTTCTGTAAAATTAATTAGGGGAGTGGCTTGCTGTCTGAGGTTTTTTGATGGAGAGTTAAAAGTTGCTGCAAGCAATTAGCCCTTGGAAAGATACCTATCGCTTTTCCCATGACAAGGATTTGCTGGGCAGAGTTTTTGAAAACCGAAAGCCCAACTGGCTTGGATGGAAAGGTTTATTTTAATAAGTTAGGGCCAGCTTAGCAAGTAATTGCCGGTGATCACTTCTTCGCAGGTCCCAGTAATGAAGTGAACTTTGCAGTTAACCCACAATTTCATGCTTTCAACCTTTCTTGTCTGTTCCCCCACCCCCACCCTCCCCTTCATATTCTCTGCTTCAAATAAAAAATGGCAGTGTCTCAGTGTGGAATGTATTTAAACTGGAGATTTTCCTTAATGCCCTGTGTTTGCATTCGAGGAGGGGAGCTTTTCGGATAACAGATTACATCTCTTGCTTTGTTACACCAGCCTGGCTTCTTGAGCTTAAAGTAATATGTTCAGAACATAAACACAGGCACTGGAGCCAAACTTTGGATAAAAATTGGGTTTGCTAGGTTGAAATTATCTGGCGGAGAAAAAAATGTCAGATGAATATAGATATTCTTTAAGCACATAACTGATTTATTATGTATGCAGCTATATGTTATCAAAGTGGAAACATCAGTGGACTTTTAACTATCTTCTGACTGCTGCCAGATTAATATCTCTCTTGAAAGAAGATGCTTCCTGTCCTCCTAATTTGAACATGTGATTCTCCCCCCCCCCCAAAAAAAAAAAAAAAAACCCAAGCAAACTGAGTTGCGGTCCAAGAGGAAATTCTCTTGTAACTTTGCTGGTCAATATTGGTTGGCTTGTTTTTCTTTCTGCTCAAGTATCCTTAAGCCCTTGTATTCATGAAAATCCTTGGGAGAATCCTCATTCTTCCTGACTCTCTCTCTCTTCTCTCCCCCCCCCCCCCCCGTTTTATTAATTCATTTGTCAAACCCCGGGGATTGATCTATAGTGTGCCTGCACCCATTCTCCCTTCCCTCCCATTTGTGTGAGTTTCAGAACAGTATTGTCTTCCGTGGCACCACACTGGGGCTCCCAGAACAGTTATTCTTTTCTGAGAATAGGCTGTGTCTTGAGAGACCTTGGAGGGGAAACAAAAAACTTGGTTTGTTTGCAAGAAACCACCAAATACTCTCTCTTTTTGAGCAGGGAGTGGGGGAGGCTTCTCTTTCAATCTTAAAATAAAAATAAGGATTTGTACATGGGTGCTACTAGCTCAGAGATGGAAGTCCCTGCCAGAGAGGAATGGCAAATTAAACTGTTGGACTATCCCAAAATGACAAAACTGACCGGAAAGCTCAGGAACCAAGAAGACCAAAACTTTTAACAAAGGATGGGGGAAAAAATTATAATTTATCTTGGAGACCGCTGTAAGCAGATGAAAACATTGGCAGGGGTTGCAATAACGCTTGCAATGTAGCAAGTACTATGGAGACAATGGAGTTATATAAAATAGAGGTTGTTGGAAAAGATGCAGTAGAAATGGTTTTAAAATAGGAACCATGGAAGGGAGGTGAGAAGTCCAGAGATTTGGAGGAATCTGTAAATGTGGGTGTGTATGGTTGTATTGCTATAATTTTATACTTGTAAAATCAAGTACAGTGGTACCTCAGGTTAAGTACTTAATTCATTCCGGAGATCCGTTCTTAACCTGAAACTGTTCTTAACCTGAGGTACCACTTTAGCTAATGGGGCCTCCTGCTGCCACTGCACCGCGGGAGCACGATTTCTGTTCTCATCCTGAAGCAAAGTTCTTAACCCAAGGTACTATTTCTGGGTTAGCAGAGTCTGTAACCTGAAGTGTCTGTAACCTGAAGCATATGTAACCTGAGGTACCACTATACTTGAAAAAGGCTTGCTTTAGACCTCAGGTGGCTAACCTCAACCCCCTGCCCCATCAATTTTTCCTAGACCTTTCAAGACCCCCACAAATTTTAACAGTTCAGATGGGGGGGGGGAGTAAACACAGCTTGGGGCGTAGGTGGGGAAGTTTAAACCTCCCTGCCTAGCCCATGGGACAAGACAATCTCACCCCCCACCCCAATCATCATATTACAGTGGTACCTTGGGTTGTATACGCTTCAGGTTACACACTCCGCTAACCCAGAAATAGTGCTTCAGGATAAGAACAGAAATTGTGCTCCGGCGGCGCAGCAGCAGCAGGAGGCCCCATTAGCTAAAGTGGTGATTCAGGTTAAGAACAGTTTCAGGTTAAGAACGGACCTCCGGAACGAATTAAGTACTTAACCCAAGGTGCCACTGTAATTCCCCCCAAATAAATAAATGAATAAATAAGGATTTGTCGGCCCTGTTTCTTTCTTTTCGAGCGACTAATTCTCCTCTCCCTTTCTCTCTTTGAAGGTGTCAGTACGGTTGGCAAGGTCAGTACTGTGACAAGTGCATTCCTCACCCGGGCTGTGTCCATGGAACTTGCAACGAACCGTGGCAATGCCTCTGCGAAACCAACTGGGGTGGCCAGTTCTGCAATAAAGGTACACTCGAGGCAGCTTTGAAATGCTAGTTAAACATGATGGAGGTTGGGGGAGCTGCGGGTCAAGGATGCACTGCCGGGGGTGGGGTGGGGGGAACCCCTCTCCTTTTGTAACGTCGGCCTCTGGCTCGGTTGTGGGGTGGCGGTCGAAGCGCTCCGCAAACCCCCACCCGGAAGACAGCTCCTTTCTCATTTTTTCGGACGGTCCCTTGCAGATCTCAACTATTGCGGGACTCACCCACCTTGCCTGAACGGAGGAACATGCAGCAACACCGGACCGGACAAGTACCAGTGCTCCTGCCCAGAGGGGTACTCGGGACAGAATTGTGAAATTGGTAAGGATCTCTGCAATCGGTTGGTTTGGCTGCTTTTGGGGGCTGCGCGCCACTGGGCTGTGCTGGGGAGATGGTCAGGAGAGAGCGAAAATTGGGAAGCGAGCAGTAGCGAAGACATCCTTGGGACTGAATTGTTGCATCTGGCCAAGTGCGTTTTGGAGAGAGGGAGAATAGGTTGGAGTTACAGCTGGCACACATAGTTCTGCCGCTGAGCTGTGGTCCTCCCCGAGTTCAGGTCCTCAGGTTTGTCGGCCAACGATATCTGGCATGTACGAGTTAACTTTGCTCGAGAAAGGTTTGCATTGTGACTCATGGGCATCCCCAAAGTGTCCTGCCCTGCGTATGTTTTATCTCTGTTTGGTAGGGGATAATACAGTTGCCAATAGGGACACGGGTGGCGCTGTGAGTTAAACCACAGAGCCTAGGACTTGCCGATCAGAAGGTCGGTGGTTCGAATCCCCGCGATGGGGTGAGGTCCCATTGCTCGGTCCCAGCTCCTGCCAACCTAGCAGTTCGAAAGCACACCAGTTCAAGTAGATAAATAGGTACCGCTCCTGCGGGAAGGTAAACGGCGTTTCCGTGCGCTGCTCTGGTTTGCCAGAAGCAGGTTAGTCATGCTGGCCACATGACCTGGAAGCTGTACACTGGCTCCCTCAGCCAATAAAGCGAGATGAGCGCCGCAACCCCAGAGTTGGCCACGACTGGACCTAATGTTCAAGGGTCCCTTTACCTTTACCTTTAATACAGTCACCATGAGATGAGGCAACTCTGCCTTAAGCAAGTATGAGCTACTTGCTTGGAAAGGGAGACAGTGGCCTACAGATGGCTCAGCCCACAAATAGATGCTTTTCCCATCTAAACCTAGCCACTCTCGGGAGTTTTAGGCACTGTGTTCCCCACCAGCTCAGAGCCCAAGAGATGGAGGGGACAGGGAAAGTAGGACAGGTGATTTTTAAAAAATGAGGTTGTCCGTGTCACCGGCATTGGCCAAGCTGAAGAGGATTCTGTTCTTGCTGCAGCGGAACATGCCTGCCTTTCGGATCCTTGCCACAACGGAGGAAGCTGCCTCGAAACCTCGACGGGATTTGAGTGTGTCTGTGCTCCAGGCTGGGGGGCACCAACCTGCACACTCAGTAAGTGGAGAAGAATTTCCCAGCTTAGCAAAAGCTTCGAACCTTGCTGAACCCAAACCGCCATGCTGGCTTTTCTCAGTGGTTTCTAATGATCCGATGAAATTCTGCCTGGGCTTGTAATACGCTGCAGCTTTCTGCTCTCTCCTTGAAATTTGCACGCTGGGCCTCCAGATCTTTGACAATCCCAGTTCGCTACACCAAATGTCTTGCCCCTCGAATCTGGAAGTCTGAATGGTCCTTTGTGAACGTCCGCAAATGGATATTTTATGTGGATAGCCTTGCCGGGCTAGTCGTCTCTCTCTGAGGGCAAGGGCAAAAATGGCTTGGCTGGCATCTTTTCTCGAAAGCAGCATTTCCCAGACTTGGGTCTCCAGCTGATTTTGCACTTCAACTCCCATCATCCCTAGCTAGCGGGACGAGTGGTCAGGGATGTTGGGAATTGTAGTCCCAAAACAACGGAAGACCCAAGTTTGGGAAATACTGCTTTAAAGGCTCCTCAGTTGTGAAAGTGCTGTCTATCTGCGCATGAATGTATTTCAGATGATCTAAATGTGTAAGCATTGCTGGAGCTGCAACTGCAGGGTGGGTTGGGGAGGATGAAAAGTGGGAGCCATGGTTTCATATTGGATAGGGCCAGGGAAACTTTCCCCCCTGGCCCAAGTACTGCAGGCCCTTGTGGGTAACCTCCTCAGAGTTGGAACATCAGAGGTGGCTTGCTCTTCTGCATTCTCTACAGCGTTCGTCTCACTTTTCTGAATATAGCAATGGCTTTTGGCCTGTGTCTAGTGTGGCTGCCAGCCTAGCTGCTCTCGATGATGCTGAGACACGCATACTAAAGCGAAATCTCTCTCTGTAGATATCGACGACTGCTCTCCAAACCCCTGTGGCCATGGAGGGACCTGCCAGGATCTGGTCGATGGGTTTAAATGTATTTGCCCGCCTCAGTGGACTGGCAAAACGTGTCAGATTGGTAAGTAGTGGACTGTAGATTTATGGAAGGGGGAAATAAGGAATTGGAGAACTTGCTCCAGATTTGGGGACGCCTGTCGCTGCGTGCTTCGTGCTGAGGAATGTTTGTGTCGGAATTGAATGGGGTAACGTGGTGCTTGTGAGTGTTGGGGGTCGTCTTTCCCTTTGAAGAAGTTGGCCTAGCGGAAGTTCATAAGAATCATAGAGATCGAAAGGACCTTGTGGAGCATCTAGTAGAACCCTCTGCAATGCAGGAATATGCAGTTGTCTCTGATGGGGTTCGAACCTGCGACCTTGACATTATTCAGGCTCAGCCCGTGCTTTTGAAGCCACTGGGGACGCTTCCGCCAGGAGTGGAATAACTGGGATCCTTTAAAGAATGACAGTGATGTCCGTCCCTCTCTCTCCCTTTCAGCCCATGGGATTCTAATTGACATTATTAACATTTGCCGTAAATGGTGTAAAGGGTAAATGGTATAACTGCCTGTTCCAGCGTGTTTCAAATGCGTGATCTCGAGCATATGAGGCATGGGAGTCTCTGGGCTTCTTCTTGCCTTTCTGTGTCTAAATCACAGCAAACTTCTCTATTGCTCTTCATAATAACCATGATTTTATTATTTCTACCCTGCCCATCTGACTGGGTTGTCCCAGCCACTTTGGACGGCTCTTGTATGGGGACAATGGGCAAATGTTTCTGTGTGGCATCTGTTCAGCCTCCCACATTTTCTTTCCCTCATCCCAATAGTCCCCAAAGGACCATTCATGCAGAGAACCCAGTTCATGAACCTGGTCTTTCCATGACTGCAGTTTCCTCCCATAAGCTGTTTTGGTGACTATGCTGGCCCCGGCCCCATGGCTTTGCTTCTCCATTCCCCCCAAAAGCTGCTATAACAGGAGACACTGGCTGTATGTCAGTGGAATGGCTCCATAGCATAACACAACAAGATTGTGTTTGTTGAGCGCTGGATGCATGTGCAAAGAAACTTGTGAAGAACCTTAGTTGAATCTTGTACAGACCTTCTGATCGAGGACCATGTCCACGGCTACCTGCCATCAACTTTTAGACTGCAGAGTAATTTCTGCAGTGATCCTTTGCCGCTCATGCGAGCCCCTATTATTTAATTTGGAAATGTCACACGTCTGGTGAAAGGGACCGCGATCCACAAAGGCTTAGGCCACAAATTTAGATCACAGCTGAGATTTAAGTTGCTCTCAAACTGCAGTCGTACCTTGGAAGTCGCACAGAATCCATTCTGGAAGTTTGTTCGACTTCCAAAACCTTTGGAAACCGAAGTGCGGCTTCTGATTGGCTGCAGGAAGTTCCTGCAGCCAATCGGAAGCCCCGTCGGATGTTTGGGTTCCAAAGAACATTTGCAAACCGGAACACTCACTTCGACGTTCAACCCGCGAAGCGTTCAGGATCCAAGGTACGACTGTACTTCCCTTCCCCACCCAGAAGTATCCTGGGAGCTGTAGTTTAAGGGTGCTGGGAATTGTAGCTCTCCTAACAACTCTTGGCACCCTTAACAAACTGCTGTTCTTGGTATTCTTTCGGGAGAAGGGGGAAGCCCTGACTCTTGAAGTTGGTGTAAGAGTGCTTTGAAGGTAGGGTGTGGATCTGAAATAAGTAGTTTTAAGATTCCACAAGGCTCTTTGCAGAGCTTATCCGGAGACTTATCTTTGCAGGATCTGCTGTGATGAGTGTTCCTATGACTCCTGCTGACATTTCTTCTTCTTAAGACAGGGTGTCCTTTTGCTGCCTCTCCCACCTCTCTCCCCCCCTACCTCCCTGTTAGCCTGGTGGGAAAGTGATTCCCGTCCCTCTGTTCACATTAACTCCTTCAGACTAGAGGAGGAGAGGGAGAATTTGCAGCTGCATTCCGAGCTGTGGATGATCTCATGAAGAATGAGCTGTCTGCATTCTTCATCCAACAGTATTAATCCCAATGACTGGAGATGGTGCTCTGTCATTTTGAAACTCTCCAACTCCCTTGCCTCCCTCCCTTTCTTTCTTTCTCCCTCCCACCCTCTTTTTTCCCCTTTGTATTTTTTTTATTAAAAAAAAGTTGCTCTTAATTAAGGCCAAGGACTCTGTGATTGCCAACGCACCATAATTGGGGAAATAAAATCTGAAAGTCCCCCAGTACTATTGCCTCGCCTCTGTCTTTTTTTAAAGTCTTGCTAATCCACTCCTGCGAGCTTAAAAACGAGAAGGGACTGTTTTGTCTTCCAATGAACTGCGTTTGCTGTGAAAACGAGAGAGCGTGGTCTGTGTCTCTCCCTTTGACAGCACCCCCTCCTCTCTTCTCTTTTCAGATGCCAACGAATGCGAGGGCAAACCTTGTCTGAATGCCAATTCCTGCAGGAACTTGATCGGCAACTACTATTGCAACTGTGTCCCTGGCTGGACTGGCCAGAATTGTGATATAAGTACGCATCTTTTCCTCCGTATGCCTGATACTGCTGCTTTTTTTGCTTGGGTTTCTGCGGACGAGAGGTGACCTGTGATCTGAGTTTTGAGGCTCAGCCATTGGCATTAGCCAGCAAAGGGTGGTGGTTGGCAGCCGATGTTTTTAGAAAGGGAGTAGTGCGTCTGGCATGAATAAGAGGCCCTTTTCTCAAACCCATTAGTCCACGACACCGGCTATATGCCGATAAGGTGGCTTGAAACAATGATGTGAAGTTTTCCACTTAGCTCCACTGTAAGAATGGCTCGGGGTTCCCACCCATTATCCTGGCCTTATCCGGAGGAAAGCATGCAGGAAGCTGGACAAAGGGATTTATCTAGCCTAGAGTTTCGAAGCCCGCTTGAATTCTTTCTCGTGCCTTTCCTATGCACGCTGCCTTTCTAAAGGCTCGCCTACTCCCATATGTGATTGATGCTATTTTCTGACTTGCAGATATTGACGACTGCATTGGACAATGCCAGAATGGAGGAACTTGCAGGGTAAGTTGCAGATTAGTTGCGGAGAGCAGTGGCTGCGAATCGCAGCGACGAGAACGCTGTCGGACTTGCCTCTTGCTTGCAGGCTTCCCATGGGCACCCACGGGTGGCCACTGCAAGAACAGGGTGCTGGGTGGGCCAGTAGCCTGAATCAGCAAGGCTCGTCTTAACGTAGTTAAACGGGAAGGGACCAAGTTTTAAGTCTTCCATTCACTTACTTTGCTGGAGCGAGTCCCTATTGAACTCAACAGGACTTGACTCTCGGTAGAAATGTATATGATTTGATCCAAGAAATGGATTGGGTTGCAATGCAATGTATGTTTTCAACAGAAATCAGTACTACAGAATAGGGACCAACCGCATCCTATCAGTCTTGCATCCGATCCACGTTACTTTTGAGTGCATTTGCCCAGAAACCCACCCAATTCCGCCTTCTGTGTTTAATTTTCTGGTCTGCACGCTTGAAAATCCTAGTTGAACCATGGATGTAGACAGGATTTGGGGGGGGGGGCAGAACCCCAGTTAGCTGGGTATTTTATTGATTTGTATTGATTTAGGCGGGGGCAGCTCCCCTACCCCGGCTACGCCCATGGTCTGCATTGAAATGCATAGATAGTCGGATTTCTTGAGCACTGCTATAGCAGAGAACCAATTCTAATATCATGGCACTGATTCCACCCTGAATAAGGTTCTGGGACTTGAGGGCAAGGAGACAGGGAGGTTTCATAATCTGATCCCTTGAAGGTTTTAAAACAAACATGAGTGTGTATTTGAGACTCAACAGGCACAGTGTAGGCACTTCAAAGGCTTACTGGGGGTGTGGCCTTCCTCGCAGTGTCATTGGATGATCTCTTAAATTATTTTGCATGATGCAAAGTGAAAATAGAACTATATTAATTGATATTGTCAAATCATTGTCCCCCCCCCCATTTGTAATACAGTGAATTACTATCTTCTGTTATTAATTTGCATCCCGCTTACCTGCTAGAATGGCTTTATTTTCTTCCATCTTTCCTCCAGGGGGGATACTCCCCTCCCCTTTTTATTCTCCCAACAATCTTGTGAGGTAGGCTAGGCTGAGAGGAGAGCGACTTTCTCATGGCCATCCACCCAGCCTGGTGGAAGG
The DNA here is from genome assembly GCA_034642415.1 of Podarcis siculus. Classification (NCBI taxonomy): domain Eukaryota; kingdom Metazoa; phylum Chordata; class Lepidosauria; order Squamata; family Lacertidae; genus Podarcis; species Podarcis siculus. The sequence goes on along the minus strand of JAXCMG010000070.1, from coordinate 3,369,239 downwards.
TCAAAGTAGGTGTAATGGGAATAGCTGTGTTTATTGCTCACATGCAAAGTGTGTGTCGGGGTGTGTGTGTGTCTGTTTTTAACATTAAGAGATGCACCAAGTTTGTGGACCAAAACTACCCCAGCTTTTTACCAAGATCAGATTGTTTGAGCTCCCTTTCCCCTTGGCACCACTGAAAATCACATGAAATGGCCAGGGAGGAAAATGGCTAGAAGCCAGAGAGTACTAGGAGAATAGACCTAGGGCAGAGGGTACCTCTCCCCTTGCCCTTTCGCTGTAAAAATGAGTCGTGTCGTCCCCCTTTGCTTTATGTCTGAATGGGGCCGCTAACCTGGACCAATGTGCTTTGAGTTGTCTAATTCTGGGCTCAGTTCTGCAACCAATACTCTCTCATTCTGGACTCCACCCGAGGATTGAAATCTAAATCCCTCCGGCAAATCTATGTCTCTATTCTGTACCCTGTGCACATGTAAAAGAAAACAATATTTTTGTGTATCCGTTGAATGCTTCTGATGGGCCAAGCGAACTTTTTTGCTATTTTTTCTTTTTTATAAATACTTTTATTGAGTTTTACATAAGCAATTTGAATTGAAACATCATCGTTTAGGATGAATCCTTTGATTTCCCTCTGCCCCTTCCATGGTTATCAACCTTTTTCCAGCTGCCTCCCTTATTTTCTCTATTTTTAAAAACAAATGACCCATTTTTACCATAGTTCTTTGTATATTACAAGCATTACTCAAATCCTGCCAAAGTTTTTAGTTGTTTACAGTGCTCTCTTAAGTACATTGTAAATTTTCCCCACTCCTCTTTAAAGTTCTTCTCTTCCTGGTTTCTGGTTTTCCTGGTCAGTTTTGTCATTTTGGCGTAGTCCATCATCTTCATCAGCCATTCGTTGCTGTTTGGAACTTTATCGTCTTTCCATCCCTGGGCCAGTGGTATTTGTGCTGCTGTCGTCGCGTACATAAATAGTCGTTTCTGCTCCTTCAGAATCTTGCGGACTGTTTTTCTTTATTTCCTTCCTTTCTGTGCCCTTTTTCAGGACTTGGTTAATGGTTATCGATGCTCCTGCCCCCTTGGCTATGCAGGGGATCACTGTGAGAGAGACATCGATGAATGTGCAAGCAACCCTTGTTTGAATGGGGGCCACTGCCAAGATGAAATCAATGGATTCCAGTGTCTCTGCCCTGCTGGATTCTCTGGAAATGTCTGTCAGGTGAGGACTGCTGAAACGCAAGCTGCAGATAAGAGCTCCAAAGCTTCGACCGCTGTCCTGAATACCTGTATTCACCAAGTAGCGCTATGGACCCCTCTCCCTCTTTTCTTTTTAATAGCTGTGGGGCAGGGAAACCCACGGCTCCGTAAAGTACACTGAAAATTTGAAGTGCATGTTTTCCAAGTTATTACAAATCAGCCCAAATTATTTACATTTAATACAATTTCCTAAAACAATCAGGTTTCCCACTCCTGTTGCAATGTCCATTACTTCCTCATGTACCGCTTCCTTCCTCTTTAATCTCCTCTTAATCCTTGTCTTGATGTTAGTCCATTCTCACAGTTGACATTTATAGTTTCCTTACATACAGCACCTCTGTTGTTTTTCATGAATATAAAATCCATTTCACGTGTGTACTCTTTCATAAACTTTCTCAGGACTGGTGCGTTGAGAAAGTTTGCCATTAAAAATTGCAGTAACTCTTGCGTGCTAGACCTTTGCCCCCTCCTTGATAAACTTTTCGTTTTAGTGCAGTTGGCAAGTGCTGTTTTGTATGCTGTACACAAGCGATCGGGGGCGACGGAATCATAATAATAATAATAATAAAGGTCAGATTCCGTAGCCGCTTCCTGCTTGTGGCAGTGTGAAGGATAATGATAATGAGCCCTTTGTCTTAAAGCGGCCTCTTTTTTCCCTGCCTCCCCTTTTCCTCCTAGTTGGACATAGATTATTGCGAGCCCAACCCTTGCCAGAACGGGGCGCAGTGCTTCAATTACGAAAACGACTACTTCTGCAGCAACTGCCCCGAAGATTACGAGGGAAAGAACTGCTCTCACCTCAAGGATCACTGCCGTTCGACTCCTTGCGAAGGTAGGCATTGCATCTGGCCAGTCTGCGGCTTGCTATTTTTCCGGGGAGGTTGGCGGAATGTGATGCTTTGCTTTCTAAAGGTCTTGAGTTCGATTCCTGACGCTTTCCGTCAGGACTGGGAAAACGCCCTTTTTTTGACATCCTGGAGAGAACTGGCATCTACTGGGCAAATGGTCCGATATGGCAGAGGTGAGGAACCTTTGCCCCTTGGGTGTTTCCGCACTACAAATCCCATCAGCCAGTTTTCAAGGATGATGGGAGTTGTTGTCTAGCAACACCTGGAAGGCCAAGGGTCCCACTATAAGGCAAGGGTGTGGGGAACCTCAGGTGGGCGGCCCTCTTGTAAGGATTTCACCTGGCTTGACTCTGTCCTTGATCTGTGATCGTACCCTGCATGGTGGGTGCCCACCTGCAGCCACCAAGAGGTGTGGTTGGCGCTGTGGTCTAAACCACTGAGCCTCTTGGGCTGTTGCCTATCAGAAGGTCAGCGGTTTGAATCCCTGCGACGGAGTGAGCTCCCGTTGCTCTGTCCCAGCTCCTGCCAGCCTAGCAGTTCAAAATCACATCAGTGCAAGTAGATAAATAGGTACCACTGCGACAGGAAGGTGCTCTGGTTTCCGTCACTGTGTTCTGTGGACAAACACTGGCTCCCTTGCCCTGAGATGGAGATGAGCGCCACAACCCCATAGTCGCCATTGACCAGACTTAACTGTCCAGGGGTCCGTTACCTTTTATTTCCTGCAGCCACCTTTTGGTATGTGGTCCCTGAAACACTGTCCACAAGAGATGGTGGCTTCAAAGACCGTTTTCCAACTCTGTTTTAGGTTATATTTTCTTAACTACAGTGTTCCTAGCTCTGTCATACAGAAGGCAAAAACAGCGGAGTGTTGGCTTTCGGGGGGGTGGGGGTGGCAGGGAGTAATTCTGCAGCACTATATGTCACCCTTGTTAGGCCAAGGCTTGTATGCGTGGCTCAGGATGGGACTTTCACGCATGGCTTAGCTGTGTCATCATCGTGTATTGTGGTTCCTTGGTACGAGTTGCTGTGGCCTTGAGACTTTTGGGTACAGTGGTACCTCGGGTTAAGAACTTACTTTGTTCTGGAGGTCTGTTTGTAACCTGAAACTGTTCTTAACCTGAGGTACCACTTTAGCTAATGGGGCCTCCCGCTGCCGTCGTGTGATTTCTGTTCTCATCCTGAAGCAAAGTTCTTAACCCGAGGTACTATTTCTGGGTTAGCAGAGTCTGTAACCTGAAGCGTCTGTAACCCCAAGGTACCACTGTATTTGAAAAAGGCTTGCTTTAGACCTCAGGTGGCAAACCTCAGCCCCCTTCCCCATCAATTTTTCCTAGACCTTTCAAGACCCCCATGAATTTTAACAGTTCAGATGGGGGCGGGAAAGTAAACACAGCTTGGGGGGGGTAGGTGGGGAAGTTTAAACCTCCCTGCCTAGCCCATGGGACAAGACAACTGCGCCCCCCACCCCAATCATCATATTAATAATTTGAGTTGGGAGGAGGCAGGAGCTGATCTCCGTGGCTTAGCTGAGAGGGGCGGTTGCATATCAGTGTGTCCTATACTTGCACATGGGAGTGGGGTGCCCCCTGCCGCTGGGATGTGGCTCCCATTGGCGAAGAAATCTGGCCCCCGCTGTTTTATAGGGTCTGCTTGTTTTAAGAGAAAGCACAAAGCCCTTGATCCGCAGGAGGCCGGGGACGGCGTGGGTCTTTCGAGAGCTCATGTTGGGTCTGTGTCTCCTTCCCCCTGCAGTCATTGACAGCTGCACGGTTGCCGTGGCATCCAACAGCACCCCAGAAGGCGTCCGCTACATCTCTTCCAATGTCTGTGGTCCCCACGGAAAGTGCAAGAGCCAGGCGGGAGGCAAGTTCACCTGCGAATGCAGCAAAGGCTTCACTGGCACCTACTGCCACGAAAGTAAGTTTCTCCTCGCCCTGCTTTTGTGCTGAACCTGGCTCTCCCTTTCTCCACAGCCACCTGTGTAAATGCCTTGCACGCCGCAGCTTGTTTAGCCTTGGGAGCCAGGGGTTGGCTGCAGTCACCAAGGACACTTTTGGATTTTTGCTCCAAGTTCGTTCCTTCCTCCTTGGTGGGCCAGTCGATGCTAGTATTCCCTTGGCCTCAAGGACGCTCGTTTTAAGAGGCTCCTAGGTGGGTTAAACCACAGAGCCTAAGACTTGAAGATCAGAAGGTTGGTGGTTCAAATCCCCGCGATGGGGTGAGCTCCCGTTGCTCGTTCCCTGATCCTGCCAACCTAGCTGTTCGAAAGCATGTCAAAGTGCAAGTAGATAAATAGGTACCACTCTGGCGGGAAGGTAAACGGCGTTTCCGTGCGCTGCTCTGGTTCGCCAGAAGCGGCTTACTCATGCTGGCCACATGACCCGGAAGCTGTCTGCGGACAAATGCTGGCTCCCTAGACCAAGAAAGCGAGATGAGCGCCGCAACACTAGAGTCGGTCACGACTGGACCTAATGGCCAGGGGTCCCTTTACCTTTAGCCTTGAACGTGCACCTTGGGTTTATGTTTTTTTAAAAAAATAAATGCCAACTTTACAAACATACAAAAGGCCTCCGGCAGTAGATGGCAAATTTTACGCTGGAGGGTTTTATGAGCCATCTTAAAGGAATGTTTTCAAACCTTTTAAGGTATGGAGAGTTGGCTTGCTTTTTTTAGGAGCCTTCTCCTTTCGCTTGTCTTTTTTATTTTTATTTTTTGCACTGGGTTGCAGTTTGTGTCCAGACGGAGCAAGCTCTGGGTTCAATGGTTAACCCACCTCCTCCATCCAGCCCCGGTTAGGTTTTCTAAACTTCCTTTTTTGTGCTTCATCTCTCTTAATTTTGTTGCAGACATCAACGATTGCGAGAGCAACCCGTGTAAGAATGGCGGCACGTGCATTGACGGCATCAATTCCTACAAATGCATTTGTAGCGATGGATGGGAAGGCACCTTTTGCGAAGCCAGTAAGCGGATCTTTGTTTCTCTACTGGAAGGGAGGTGGTTGAGGGATGGAGACTCTGTCGTTCTTCGTGTTGACAGTTTTGACATCCTCTGTCTGGACTGCAATCCTGAAAAGATCTTCTTAAGGAGCAATGGGTGTTTTTTGTTCTTAAAAGAAAGACGCTACTCTATTATTTATTTATTCATTCATTTATTCATTCATATTCATTTCATTTTGATACTGCTTTATATTTTTAAGAAAAAAAATTCAAAAGTCGTTTACAACATAGTAAAACTTCAGATAAAACGATTCAGAATAAAACATTGCTAATAATTTTTATTCGTTTTCAATTACAATAATCCAATAATAGCCTCATTATATCAATGCCAAATTACAACACAATTCCCAATATCAATCATTTGAATACCAAATTTCATAATTTAGGTGGTCCCCACATGCTTGAATTGATGGTTGATGATTATTTCCTTTATTTCTGAGTTCCAAAATCTTATTGATTTCAGTTACATTCCAGTCACCATAGTAATCCCTTATACAGCAGCTGCAATATTTATAACTTCCATTCGTATTGACACATTTAATGATTTATAAGTCCACAGTGATTTATAAGTCTACTTCACTTGAATAATAAAACATTGCTGAAGAAAGTCAAATATCAAGCATACACTCAAAGCAACCTACTTAACAGGAAACTAAAATATTATCTCAAAAGATTTCAAAATGAAACATTACAAAGGAGGTTAACTGCAGAATGCGCGTTCAGTACAGCAAAGTGAACCGAGAAAACCTTGAACATTGAAAGCATTGCTAATTATAAAATGCACACTTAAAACAGCATAATTAGCAAGAGAATTAAATGTTATCACAAGCAAAGAATGTATTTGCTGCTGTTGCTGCCAGTCCTGCCAATGGTGGTTCATGGCAGCTGGCAGCTGTGGAAGCTCAGGCTCAGTGACCTGGGTCTGCACTAAGAGACAGCCAATATGGTCTCTGGCCTCCTTAGCGGCCTCAGCTTTTGTAGCTGGAGTCAATCAGGGCGCTGCCCTCCTAGGCTAGGTGGAAAGAGGCCTGCTAGACAGGGAGCAGGTCTTCTAGAAGTCGCAGTCAAGATGGCACCCTCTCCATCTCTGCCTGGATTTTGGTTCTTGATTTGGGCCAGCAGACAGCCAGCTTGCTGAGATTCTGCTACATATGCAGCACCATAAGCTACAGAAGTGTTGCATTCCTCTTGGGCTTGCCAGTTGAAAGGTTGGCGGTTCGAATCCCCGCGACGGAGTGAACTCCCGTTGCTCTGTCCCAGCTCCTGCCACAACCTAGCAGTTCGAAAGCATGCCAGTGCAAGTAGATAAATAGGTACGGCTGCAGCGGGAGGGTAAACAGTGTTTCCGTGTGCTCTGGTTTCCATCACGGTGTTTGGTTGCACCAAAAGTGGTTTAGTCATGCTAGGTGGAAAGCTGTCTGTAGACAAACGCCGACTCCCTCTGCCCAAAAGTGAGATGAGCACTGCAACCCCATAGTCGCCTTTGACTGGACTTAACCATCCAGGGGTCCTTTACCTTTTAACTTTACCTGTATTCCAGTGGTGATGCACAAACTCCTCTTAGAACTGGCAAACCACACTTTTTCTTTAGTAAAAATCAAAACAGCTGCTGTTCTGATCTAAATTGCTCCCCAAGCGGAAGAAAGTTTCTGTATGTCAGATTCCTTTTTCGACTCGACTAAATGTTTTGTGGGTTGCCAATCTGCTTGCGTGTAACATGCTCGGCACAAGATGCTTTCCTTGCCACGGTTCATGGAGCCATTCGATCTACTTAAATGAACCGACTGGCTCCTTTGACTCTGGAGTTAAGTGACTCTGGAGTTGCTTAAACTATTGTAGTCCAACAATTTCTTGAGTCCAAACATCCCCCAGCCCTGGTTTATGAGGCTTCTGTCAGTAGAAACCTTTACTGTAAGGGTTTCTCTTGCTGTCATTTAGTTTTGAGATGATGACTAGCTCCTAATCAGAGTTTCCCATCTCTGAAATATCTCCCTTTTCCTCTCCGCTGCTTTGAGAAGGCAGAGGAGGGGCTGAACTGCTAGCCTTTGGCCTTGACACAGAATCATTATGTAATAAGGCCTCATTTGCTTTCAGCTTAACTGTTATATTTGTTTCGAGGGAGCCAGAGTGGTGTGTGTTGGCAAGGGAAGTTGAAAGTGAGCGGTGGGGTATGGTGCAGAATAAACATGATAACGTCAGCGGTGGCATTAAGGCGCTTAATCCAGACTTTGGGTTGGGAGGCCAAAAGGAGGGCTGCGACATGCCTGAGGATAAAAGCAAGCTCCTTTGCCACAACGCTTCTTTTTCTCCCTTTAACCTCCCTCCTCTTCCTTCCAGATATCAACGACTGCAGCAAAAACCCCTGCCACAATGGAGGAACTTGCCGAGACTTGGTGAACGATTTCTTCTGCGAGTGCAAAAATGGCTGGAAAGGGAAAACCTGCCACTCGCGTGAGTGTTTTTTGGGAGATACCCTAGATCGGTGCCACCGCTAAAGTTTGGCGGTGCCTAGTTTGGTCTATGAATGGGGCCGGCTTATTATAATAGCCTCATTGGCCGATCGTTGCCGTGCGCCGTAAACTGTGGCTCACGGTGAAAAGGCAGCCTCTCCACTCACTCCCGTCTCTCACTCCTCCCCTAATGGGAACAACAAACCACAACGCTTGGCTTACCTTGATGTCGGAACCTGAGATTGTGGTTTTGTTTTTCCCCTTCCCCATAAACAAATTGCGATCAGCAAGCCAAGATTTGTACTTGTTGGCTTGGCGATCGTGCTTCGTTGGGGAGAAGCAAACCACAATCTTGGGTTTGGGATATCGCAAGGAGCCAAGCTTTGTGGTTTGTTTCCTTGCGCCGGGCAGGGGAGCAAAGCCGGAGTCATTGTTTACAGCAAGCCGTGGTTCGTGGCTGACTGCATTGTGCAATGAAGTGTCATTTTTCCCGTCCCCCAAAGTACATTGAGTGTTTTTTTTAAAACAAGAGTTCAGATCAGGAGCTCGAAACTAGATGCATTATAGGCACACATGCCAAAGTTCTTCCTTAAGATTAATTTCTTTATTTCCCGGATGCCAAACATGGACAGATAAACTGGGGGAATGTCAAAGCTCAAGGTCTCTGTACCTCCTGTCGATCAAACGGCCATTCCCAAGAACCAGTTCTCGAATGCGCGTACATGTAGTGAGGTTGGCGTTCACGTTCTAAGAACATGAGTTGGAAAGGGTAAAAGAGTATTGGGAAATGGTACATAGTGAATTGAAAAAAATGTTCAAAAGTACTTTCCCAAAAAATCCAGAGTCCTTTCTGTTGGGGATAACTCAGACTGAAATTCCCAGGGGTCAAAAAAGGCTATGTATGCAACAACTGTGGCCTGTGTTTGGTTAGCCCAAAAATGGAAAACGAGCGAGGTCCCAACCAATGAAGAATGGCAACTTAAGTTGACAGAATATGCACAACTTGCAGACTTAACATACAGAATAAGAAAACAAGAAGAACATATGTTTAGAGAAGATAGGAAAACGTTTATTGAATATAGGGAAAATAATTGTGTACAGCTAAAAACGCTGGTAGCATGAAGATAACTTCAACAGTGTAAATAAGTTTTGATGGATGTAATAATGGAATACTGAATGGTCTAGTTTCTGTAAAATACGCAGGGATTTATGATATGTAAAATGAACCATGGAGAGAGAAGAGGGGAAGTCACTGGTATCTTAAGGATGTGAAAATGAGTACTTTAAATGGTAAAAGTTATATATATAAGACCATCAGCTGGAAGGTGGGATGCAATAACACTCAGGGAAACGGACAAGCTGTTTCTGCAATGATTTCCTGGAGAGCCTGTCTGCCCTGAGCCCGTTCCCCATACAGCTTGAGGGGGAGCGTGTTCGCTTCTAACTAATCCTGCTTTTCCATTTGAACACCTGCAGGCGACAGTCAGTGTGACGAAGCGACATGCAACAATGGAGGGACCTGCTATGACGAGGGAGATGCCTTCAAGTGCATGTGTCCCGCAGGTTGGGAAGGCGCCACCTGCAACATTGGTTAGTAAATGGTCATGGGCTCTGCTCATCATAATATATTTTGATGGGTAGCGGGACCTTTGGTCCTCTGGATGTGACTGGACTCCCATTCCCTGTCCTGGCTGACCAGTGGCCACACTAGCTGGGGGCTGGCGGGTGTCGGGAGTTCAGCAGCATTATTTCCTTGTAACATTGGTACACGGCCTCGGCCCAGTATACCTGAAAGAGCGTCTCCTCCCCCATCGTTCTACCCGGACACTGAGGTCCAGCGCCGAGGGCCTACTGGTGATTCCCTCATTGCGAGAAGTGAGGTTTCAGGGAACCAGACAGAGGGCCTTCTCAGTGGTGGCGCCCACCCTGTGGAATGCCCTCCCATCAGATGTCAAGGAAATAAACAACCATCTGACTTTTAGAAGACATCTGAAGGGAGCCATGTTTAGGGAAGTTTTTAATGTCTGATGTTTTACTGTATTTTTGATGCTTTGTTGGAAGCTGCCCAGAGTGGCTGGGGAAACCCAGCCAGATGGGCGGGGTATAAATAATTATTTATTTATTTATTTATTTATTTATTACACTGCCCTTCCTCCATACATCTCAGGGCCAGAGGTTCGGCATCCCTGATTTAAAACCCTGTGCCGTTTTTGAGAACTTTGCAAGAATCTCTGTTTTGCTTCTTCTTTTTCCAGCAAGGAACAGCAGCTGCCTCCCGAACCCTTGTCACAATGGCGGGACTTGTGTTGTCAGTGGAGATTCCTTCACGTGTGTGTGCAAAGAGGGCTGGGAAGGACCGACTTGCACTCAGAGTAAGCGCTTTCTCTCTTTTCCCCCCCGCTGTCATATACCCAAACTCTTTCTGAAGTGGCAGTGGCTGACGATGAGAAAACTGGCTCATCTCGTTGCCTTCGGGGATTTGAGATTAAAACCAGAAGGGGGAAGCTGTTTGATGTGGGGCGTTCGCATCACCTGAATCATTGGGCTTTAATGACATTGTGAGACTGGAGCTTTGACCTGGGCCTGAGAAAGTTGCAAATGAGATAAGTGGAGACAGATGTTTTCATGTTCACACTGCCGCTTCCCTTCAACCCACCCACCACCCTGGAAAAAAACATTAACTCTGGTTCATTCTCATCTGTTCCTTGGTTGCAGCAGCCTGGCCACTTTGGAATCTGTTGATGTTTCTTCCTGGCAATACTTTGCAAAGAATCCTATTTGTTTAGTGTGTGGGTTTTAGCAATTTAGTTCAAACCTGTTTTGGAAGGGGACACCTGTAGACAGTGCTTTTTTCTGGGGGGGCGGGGGGACACGCATACCCCTAAACATTTTGTGACTCTGTTTGGCTTCATTGAGGGGCAGTATTTCAATACGAGTAGGAAAATGAGAGTACCTCTAAACTTACCGGTATTTTTTCTTAAGAGAAAAAGCACTGTCTGTAAAAATCAAGAGTGCTAATTGTGCATCTTTGTCTCTTATCTCTTTACAGATACCAATGATTGCAGTCCACATCCTTGGTAAGCAGATGGGCCTGGGAATGAATTGCACTTTTATTTGCATATGTCCACCCTGATCAACTTTCCTTAGAAAGACCCCTTTTGATTTTGCCTTGAGGGACCTCTGGGTGGAAACCGGGGTGGAGTTGTTAACAAACAATAAAACAAAAATTGGTCTTAACACTAAAGACCCAACCACCCGTCTACTCCATATTTCAATTTCGTATTACTTTTTGCCAATACACACTTTTATCGTAATTAAACTTTTTCTTCATATATCTTAATTCTTATATCTGTCTTACAACTATTACTGAAGTTCCTCGAAAGTAGTTTAAACTACTATATTTATATTTTGAATATTCTTTGAAAACCTCCCATTTTGAAACAAATTCCTGGTTTGATTTATTCTTTATTTTTTCTGATAAACCGTCTAATTCGGCATATTCTGTCAGCTTTTGGATCCAGTCTTGTATAGCGGGAATTTCATTACTCTTCCATTTAGCAGCGATAAGAACTCTTTAAAAGCTGCTTTTAAATGATCTAAAGGATGGAAGTTGAAGGCTGCCCATAGAAATAAATGGGGGAATCCTTGATTTTAATGGAGCTGCGATTTGGCCTCAGTGTGTCTACTCGCACCCCCAGAAACATTCCCAGTGGACACTGATCATTTTCATTGGACCCAGAATAGGGGACCTCTTGGATAGGGGAATCAGGTGGGAGGAAAGGACTGGAGTGGCCAGAAGCTTAAATACAGAAGCAGTCCGTGCTGCAACATTTAGCCGCAGGTCCCATTTGTGCAACAGTATTCTCTCCTACTTTAAAATCAAAACGGGCGGGTGTTGCTTAAGTTACAATTGTGTAAGCTGCCTTTTGCTAAAGGGCTTAAAGAACATGCATTTGTGAAAGTGAGAGAGCGTCAGCTAAGCAAAGTTCTTTCTCGTTCTCCCCAAACAGCTATAATAGTGGGACGTGTGTGGATGGAGACAATTGGTACCGCTGCGAATGCGCTCCAGGCTTTGCAGGTCCCGACTGCAGGATAAGTATGTGTTTGCAATCCTTCAGCTCTTAACTTTGGCCTAAAGTTACATTAGAACAGGAGGTGGAATATATGTTGTTGTTTTTACTAAATTACGGTTTGCACAAATGGCCCTTTCTGTGTCGCTTGGCAAGAAACTCCAGTGGCAGTTCCTTTAATTAAATATAATGTCCCTGAGAGATCTGTGCCCCTGTTCGCAGGAGAAAATGAGTCATGCTAAAAGTCTCCTGAAAAACAGTAGAGTAAGTTGGTTCTAAGGGACGCGGGTGGCGCTGTGGGTTAAACCACAGAGCCTAGGACTTGCCGATCAGAAGGTCGGCGGTTTGAATCCCTGCAACGGGGTGAGCTCCCGTTGCTCGGTCCCTGCTCCTGCCAGCCTAGCAGTTCAAAAGCACGTCAAAGTGCAAGTAGATAAATAGGTACCGCTCCAGCGGGAAGGTAAATGGTGTTTCCGTGCGCTGCTCTGGTTCACCAGAGCGGCTTAGTCATGCTGGCCACATGACCCGGAAGCTGTATGCCGGCTCCCTTGGCCAAGAAAGCGAGATGAGCGCCGCAACCCCAGAGTTGGTCACGACTGGACCTAATGGTCAGGGGTCCCTTTACCTTTACCTAAGTTGGTTCTAACTTGCCCAGAGTCCCGTGGGTTCTGGTGACTGCTAGCAATCTGTGAATTGGAAGCCTCAAGTGTCAAGAAGAGCATGGGTAGGCAAACTAAGGCCCGGGGGCTGGATCTGGCCCAATTGCCTTCTAAATCCGACCTACGAACGGTCCGGGAATCAGCATCTTTTTACATGAGTAGAATGTGCCCTTTTATTTAAAACGCATCTCTGTGTTATTTGTGAGGCATAGGAATTCATTCATTCATTTTTTATTCCCCCCCCCCAAAAAAAAATATAGTCCAGCTCCCCACAAGGTCTGAGGGACAGTGAAAAAGTTTGCTGACCCCTGTCGATGCATTTCATGGGGCTTCAAAGCCCCGCTTAGACTGGGCCTTTTCAGAGCTCTGGTGATGAGGAATTCTGCCCAATTAAAAATGTTTTCTAAATTAGTAGCAGAGGGGTTTTTTTGCCTGCAGAACTAGAGGTTGCATACGTGTTAAAAGCAAGAGGCCAGCTCAGGATTTAAAAAGAAGTGCAACAAGAAATAGTTTATGCCAATAATGCAAATTGGACGTGGAGGCCACATTGGAAGGGCATTTTTGTTGAGGGGAGAAAATGGCTGGCAGGTCCCAGGTCCTGGAATCAACCCCCTTAGCTTCTCTAGCAGTGTTAGAAACTCAGATGTATAAGCTAGGCTCCAAATAGCTCCTTAAGCCAAGGTTGCAGTTGCCAAAGTGAAATGTATGGTTGCCATTTTGGGGGCAAGGTGGCTCTAAAGTCTTATTTTTCAAATGATGGACTGGCTGTGATTGATTGATCAGTTACACATCTGGCTAGTTCAGATGACAACCTTCAGTGGTTCTCAACCTGTGGGTCCCCAGATGTTGTTGGACTACAACTCCCACCATCCCTGACCACTGGTCATGCTGGCTAGGCATGATGGGAGTTGTAGTCCAACAACATCTGGGGACCCACAGGTTGAGAAACAATGAGCTAGATTAAAAACTTTGAGAACTTCTTTAAGTTCTCACCTGATCCAGGGACAGTCTACATATATATTGGCCTATTCCTGCCTCTTTTTTTGAATGGTGACCATTTATGACGTAGGAATATTCTTTGCAGCTATGAGCAGGTCAGTGGGAAGGGGGTAAGCGAAGATAAGCAATAACAAGCGACTAACGTTGTTCGCTGCTCCTGCTCTCGCTGCACAGAAAAAGCCTTTTGGTTCCTGAACTTCATTCCGATTGTGCAGATAAAATATAACTGGTAGAATTCTACAGGATGCGTTGCTAGTGTGTGGAAAAAGTCAACATCTGGGGATCCCCTGGCATGCACCTCCAGATGGTGGAAATGTCAGGTGCCATCCTGGTGCCCGGGCATCTTGGTTGCAAATGTGCAAAATGCGCACTTGACTCTAGCCAAGACAGAAGATTCTTGGCAAGAAACCCCAGAGAGCTAGCCCTGGTACTGTAAAAGGCAGCTTTGTAGGTTAGCATATGAGCTTTGCTGAAAACTATTAAGTAACTGCTTGTGTCCTGATTTTCCTTTAAAATCTTTTTTTAAAATTTTGAGCAAGGTTCGTAGCTTTACAACTCTTCATTCGGGTGGGTGGGGTGTTGATCTATGCAGCCCATATTAATTAATTACACCATCGTTATTCCTACTAATCTTCTTTCCCTTCTCCGCCTTACCAGATATCAACGAATGCCAGTCATCGCCCTGTGCTTTTGGAGCAACATGTGTCGATGAAATCAACGGGTACCGTTGTATCTGCCCAGCCGGCCGCATTGGCCCCAGATGCCAAGAAGGTATTGGATATATATATAGTAGTTCGTCGCTTGTAAAGTAAAACAAAACCTCCTTTCCTTCCCGGTAGTTAATATGGATGAGCAAACAATTCCAGAATGTCTACCTGTGCTGGTGCGAAAGCTGTGGTGGGGAGCCTGTGACCCTCCAGATGTTTGGTAGACTACAACTCCCATCATCCCTGACCATCACCCATCCTGAACGTTGGTGCTGATGGGATTTTGGAGTCCCAATATCATTTGGAGGACCACCCCAAAGACAGAGAATTTGGTGTTGTGTTGGAGGGGATGCCAGGAAACCGGGACTTACATTCACATGTGGTGGGGGTGTAAATATGTACAATTTTTTCTGGCAAAGGGTGTTTAAGGAGATAACAGAAATCACCGGGTTAAAGCTGACCAAAAGTCCAGAGGTAGCATTGTTATCAATTTACGATGGGGTGGAAGGTACACTGGCTTTCAAGGACTTGCTCACAAATTTATTGACAGCTGTGCGAGTTATTATAGCTAGGAAGTGGAAGGGGCAAACAGAATATAAAATGGAAGAACGGTATAAAGAGATGTGGGATATAGCTATTAATGGTAAATTAACATGTGCCATTAAGGTAAGATGGGGAATATGCAGGAGAAATGATTTTGAGGAGATATGTTTGCAGAATTTGTACTGTTAAAACGGAAACGGGTCAAACCATCGCAAGAGGCATTGAAATTTTGGGAGGTTGGATAGTTACGATGGAATGGTCTTGGTGGCGGGGTGCACATTTTAATTCTTTTTTATTTATGATTATTAAATTGTCAAAATAATAATAATAATAATAATAATAATATAATAATAATAATAATAATAATAATAATAATAATAATAATAATAATAAAAATAGAAATACCAAAAATCAGCTTGTTGAAAAGAATTCTACATATGTACACATCTATTAAAAAAATCAAACCCAATACTTGGGTTCCTTTACTTAAAGTATCTCATAATTCATAAAATGTTGAGTCAAAGGGATCTCTGTGAGTCAATCCCTGAACCGCTTTGCCTCTCAGTTTCAGGAAGGCCTTGCATCGGCAGTGGGCACATTATTCCAGATGGAACTAAATGGGACGACGAATGTAATAGCTGTCAGTGTGTGAACGGAAAAGTCACATGCTCTAAGGTACTGTCCTGGGACTCCTGGCTGCCTCGTTCTGCCTCCTTTTCCATGCATGCCAAGCGTCCGGCTGCCAACTGAATTGTCTTTTCCGTTCTAGGTCTGGTGCGGTCCGAAGCCTTGCTTGATAAGCGCCAAAGGTCACAGCGAGTGTCCCACAGGCCATACCTGCCACCCTGTCAAAGAGGACCACTGCTTCGTAGGCCCCTGCGACAACATAGGCGAATGCTGGCCTTCCAATCAGCAGCCCGTGAAAAGCACGTGCAACTCCGATGCTTACTATCAGGACAACTGTGCCAACATCACTTTCACCTTCAATAAAAAGATGATGACTCCAGTAAGTTGGTCTCAAAAAGAGCAGCTACACAAATGCCTTTGCAAGCAATTCCAAAGCATAAACTGACAGGGCAGCTGTCTACCAGCTCCTTCTGGTACGCAGGCTAAGACCCTACCGCCCGTGGACTGTCTCACCAGAGTGATGCATCCGCTAGTTATCTCCCGCTTGGACTACTGCCATGCGCTCTACATGGGGCTACCTTTGAAGGTGACCCGGAAACTACAACTAATCCAGAATGCGGCAGCTAGTCTGGTGACTGGGAGTGGCTGCCAGGACCATATAACACTGGTCCTGAAAGACCTACATTGGCTCCCAGTACGTTTCCGAGCACAATTCAAAGTGTTCGTGCTGACCTTTAAAGCCCTAAATGGCCTCAGCCCAGTATACCTGAAGGAATGTCTCCACCCCCATCGTTCAGCCTAGTCACTGAGGGTCTTCTGGTGGTTCCCTCACTGCAAGAAGTGAGGTTACAGGGAACCAGGCAGGGGGCCTTCTCGGTAGTGGCGCCCGCCCTGTGGAACGCCCTCCCATCAGATGTCAAGGAAATACAACCTATATACAACCTTCTAGGGTGCTCCATGGAGAGGACCAGAGGTAGAATAGTGGGAGCAGCAGCAGATGTGACTCTTAGCTTTGGACATCAGGTTTACATTCGAACCACGGGAAAGTTGGAAGGCCACTCTTGCTCTAAACCCATGCGAGCAAGAGGCAGTGCCATAGATCAGTGATATATTTCAGCCGGGCAAACGCAGTTGAAGAGAGTGTAGAATGAGGCCAGTATGTGATATGCAGCCTGGGGAAAGTCTCAAGGCCTTGATGGGCCTCATTCAGCCCTGAAGTCCCCTCACCCCTGAGGTTTAAAAAAGCCATCTACCACAGAAACTACTGTAGCACACCCTTCCCTCCCGTTCCTCTAGGCTACCTGTATGCCTTGCTGTATTCTGGCATCCACCCAAGGAGTTTGACTTGCTCACAGCAACTCGGTTGAGCAAGGGATTGAACTTTTTAAATTTTATATTCTTTATTGAAAAATAAAAAGTACAAGTGCACAGAGGGAGACCTGAAGAAACGAGAAATAGTACCTGTGTAGAAAACAAAACAACAGGGACGCGGGTGGCGCTGTGGGTTAAAACACAGAGCCTAGGACTTGCCGATCAGAAGGTTGGTGGTTCGAATCCCTGCGACGGGGTGAGTTCCCGTTCCTCGATCCCAGCTGCTGCCAACCTAACAGTTCGAAAGCATGTCAAAGTGCAAGTAGATAAATAGGTACCATTCCAGCAGGAAGGTAAACGGTGTTTCCGTGCACTGCTCTGGTTCACCAGAAGCAGCTTAGTCATGCTGGCCACATGACCTGGAAGCTGTACGGCGGCTCCCTCGGCCAATAAAGTGAGATGAGCGCCACAACCCCAGAGTCGGCCACGACTGGACCTAATGGTCAGGGGTCCCTTTACCTTTACCTTTAGAAAACTAAACAGAAACAAGATATTATGTACATTACAAAAGGGGGGGGACTTGTTATTGTAATTAACCAGACCTTAATCTAATGGGGCATTTATAAAGCAAGGGATTAAACTTGGCTTTCCCTATGGAGTCCACACTTGGACGATGCCATATGCAGAGTCACCGTCAGCAGATCTCAAGGATTTTAAATTTGGGGGGGGGGTCTCTACCTGGAAATGCTAGGAACTGAACCAGGGACCCTTCTAAATGCAAAACATGTGTTCTACCACTGAGAAATGTACCTTCCCTGGGCAATGACCTTTATTCCTTGCCAGTGACCCAATTGGCAATTGTGGATATTATAGCTTCTGCTATAATGTAGATCAAGGATGGGGAACTTGGTAGTTGAACAACCTTTGGAAGGACCCAATTCTCATCATCGCTGACCATTGGCCATGTTGCCTGGGACCGATGGGACTTTGAGTTGACCACAGGTTCCCCACTCTTGACCTAAGAGGCAACATTCTCTGTGGAGTTGTAGCCAGGCGCAAATGGCAACGAGAGAAGTGCCATTGATTTATGTTCTTGCCATGTGTCCTCTTCTGTCAAAAGTACTCATGTTCTGTGTTTGCTCTTTTCCCACAGGGCCTTACAACTGAGCATATCTGTAACGAGTTGAGGAACCTAAGTATCTTGAAGAATGTGTCCGTCGAATACTCCATCTACATCACGTGTGAACCGTCGCACTTGGCACACGATGAAATCCATGTTGCGATTGTAAGTCTGGTGGTTGGTATGCCTGACTTATCTCTCTAAACATTGAGACTCATTGCTCTGTCTCAGTGGGAAAGAGTGGATTCTCTGTTTAACTGTTTAACTGTTTAAGATTCTCTGTTTAAGGTGTTGTGCATTAAAATGAGCAACAGTGAATCTTGGATGTTAACACATTTGGAAGATTGTGGAAGTGAATTGTTATTATTGGTTAAATTTGTGTACCGCCCTATACCTGCAGGTCTAAGGTGGTTCACAACATAAAAGCACAGTATAAAAGCACACACACAAAAACCAAGGACAACCCAATAATCTGCCCCCCCCCCCCAAAAAAAACATTTTAAGAGCGTATTGGATGTCAATCAGCCAAAAGTCTGGGTAAAGAGGAATGTTTTTGCCTGGCGCCTAAAGGTGTATAATGAAGGCACCAGGCAAACCTCCCTGGAGAAAGCATTCCACAAATGGGGAGCCACTGCAGAAAAGGCCCTGTTCTTGTGCTGCCACCCTCTGGACCCCCCATGGAGGAGGCGCACAAAGAAGGGCCTCAGAAGATGATGTCAGGGTAGGTTCATGTGGAAAGAGACGGTATTGTGGTCCTCAGCCATCAAAATGAATGTGCCATCAGAACCTGAAGAATTGGGGGGGGGGGTTATTCCAGGATCATAGCACCAGCACAAAGAAGATCCTGTCTTGTGCTCACTCATCAAATCTTCCAAGATAGCACTAAGAACAAGACAGCCAATGCTGATTTTAATCCCCAGGCAAGCCTATTGGAGGGTTCTAGAGTCTAGCTTCCCTCCCAAAGGATATTTTGAAAGGGTTGGCGTTCTGCACAATTCACTGGATTGACATTGGCACTGGGTAATAACTTGATGCATGTCCTGTACTTATAGAAGCCAGTCTTCCCCATATTTTGATGTTAGACCAGAGTCTCCATGTTTGTTTGGTCCTCTTGTGAGCATTGGGTTAGAGATTCTTCTTCACATTGTCTCTAATACACAATCTTATTCTTTCTCGTAGTCTGCCGAAGATATCCAGGAGGAAGAGAACCCGATAAAAGAAATAACAGACAAAATTATTGATCTGGTGAGCAAGCGTGATGGGAATAGTACGCTTATTGCAGCGGTTGCAGAAGTCCGGGTACAGAGGCGACCAATTAAAAGCAAAACAGGTAAATTCTTTAAAAAATGCGTTGGTTGAGGGCTGGCAGTAGGAATGGAAATTGCAAGTGTATAGGAAGCCGTTTCACTCATAACCTGTTTCCAGACTTCCTGGCAGGGCTTATTCTTATGCAAGTTGGCTTTTCGGCACAAATTCTAACATATCTCAAGTTTGCCGTAAAATAACTTTTATTCATTGCTAGACACAACCTCCAAATACTGGATAGTGCTCATTTGAGCTTTAATGAATGGTTTGAACTGACGTTTGATGCTTTATTGTGTTTTTAAAGCAAGAACAATAAACATGAAAAAGCTTTCCTATACAGGGCTGCCTTCAGATGTCTTCTAAAGGTTATATAGTTACTCATCTCCTTGACATCTGATGGGAGGGTGTTCCACAGGGCGCGTGCCACTACCAAGAAGGCCCTCTGCCTGGTTCCCAGTAGCTTCGCTTCTTGCAGGCAGGAAACCGCCAGAAGGTCCTCAGTGCTGGATCTCAGCATCCAGGCTGAACGATGGGGGTGGAGACACTCCTTCAGGTATACAGGGCTGAGGCCATTTAGGGCTTTAAAGCTCAGCACCAACACTTTGAATTATGCTCAGAAACTTGCTGAGAGCCAATGTAGGTCTTCCAGAACCAGTGCTATATGGTTCTGTTGGAAGCC
This sequence comes from Podarcis siculus, assembly GCA_034642415.1. Lineage (NCBI taxonomy): Eukaryota > Metazoa > Chordata > Lepidosauria > Squamata > Lacertidae > Podarcis > Podarcis siculus. The sequence goes on along the minus strand of JAXCMG010000070.1, from coordinate 3,349,668 downwards.
GCCCAGAGTAGCTGGAACAACCCAGTCAGATGGGCAGCATATAAATATTATTAGGTAAAATATTATTATTTTTGTAGGGATGCGGGTGGTTCGGGTTGGTGGTTCGAATCCCCGCGACGGGAGTGAGCTCCCATTGCTCTGTCCCCGTTCCTGCCAATCTAGCAGTTCGAAAGCACACCAGTGCAAGTAGATAAATAGGTACCGCCGCGGTGGAAAGGTAAACAGCGTTTCCATGTGCTCTGGCTTCTGTCACAGTGTTTTGTTGTGCCAGAAGCAGTTTAATCATGCTGGCCAAGTGACTGTCTATGGACAAACGCTGGCTTCTTCAGCCTGAAAGCGATATGAGCACCGCAACCCCATAGTTGCCTTTGACTGGACGTAACCATCTGGGGTCCTTTACCTTTTTTACCATTATTATTATTATTATTATTATTATTATTATTATTATTATTATTATTATCTGGGACCTTCTGCATGCAGAGCAGATGCCCTAAAGGTAAAGGTAAAGGGAACTCTGACCATTAGGTCCAGTCGTGACCAACTCTGGGGTTGCGGCGCTCATCTTGCTTTATTGGCCAAGGGAGCCGGTGTACAGCTTCCGGGTCATGTGGCCAGCATGATTAAGCCGCTTCTGGCAAACCAGAGCAGCGCATGGAAACGCTGTTTACCTTCCCGACGGAGCAGTATCTATTTATCTACTTGCACTTTGACGTGCTTTCGAACTGCTAGGTTGGCAGGAGCAGGGACCGAGCAATGGGAACTCACCCTGTCACAGGGATTCGAACTGCCAACCTTCTGATCAGCAAGTCCTAGGCTCTGTGGTTTAACCCACAGTGCCACCCACGTCCCTACCACTGAGCTATCTGCGCCAAGTACTGATGGTGGGTTTGTTGACGAGAGTCACCCTTGCCAGTGTGGTGTAGTGGTTAAGAGCAGTAGACTCGTAATCTGGTGAACCGGGTTCGCATCTTGGCTCCTCCACATTCAGCTGCTGGGTGCCCTTGGGCCAGTCACACTTCTCTGAAGTCTCTCAGCCCCACTCACCTCACAGAGTGTTTGTTGTGGGGGCGGAAGGGAAAGCAGAATGTTAGCCACTTTGTGACTCCTTCGGGTAGTGATAAAATCCAAACTCTTCTTCTTCCAGATTTCTTGGTCCCATTGCTGAGCTCCGTTCTGACTGTGGCTTGGATCTGCTGCCTGGTCACGGCCTTTTACTGGTGCATCCGCAAGCGCCGGAAGCAGAGCGCGCACACGCACACGCCGTCGGACGACAACACCACCAACAACGTCCGGGAGCAGCTGAACCAGATCAAGAACCCCATCGAGAAGCACGGCGCCAACGCCATCCCCATCAAGGACTACGAGAACAAGAACTCCAAGATTGCCAAAATAAGGACACACAACTCCGAGGTGGAGGAAGACGACATGGACAAGCACCAGCAGAAGAGCCGCTTCGCCAAGCAAGCGACCTACACGCTGGTCGACAGAGACGAAAAGCCCCCCAACGGCACGCCGGCAAAGCACCCGAACTGGACAAACAAGCAGGACAACCGGGACTTGGAAAGCGCACAAAGCTTGAACCGCATGGAGTACATTGTATAGCGGGCAGCCGGGCGCTGCCTCCTAATCCATACTTAACCAGTTCGAGTCAACTCTGGAGCTTGTAGTTCTCAAAGCGGTTGTGTAATATTTTGAGTCTAAGGCTATTATTTGCTTAGAATCCCTGTGTTAATTTAAGTTTTGACAAGCTGGCTTACACTGGCAGTGATAGTTGCTGTGGTTGGCTGGAATACCAAGTGCTGCATTTCACATCTATGCAAAACTAGTCGAAAGTGCCCCCCCCCCCCCGTCAATTCAGCCGCCGCTGATGCATCTCCTGGCAAGGTTTCAGCAAGGTATCATGTAGCCTTTTATTATTTAGCCTTCCCTCCCCTAGCAAAGAATTCCTTCCTTCCTTCCTTCCTTCCTCTCTCTCTCTCTCTCTCTCTCTCTCTCTCTCTCTCGTCTCTCGATGTCACGATTTATACAGTCCCTGTGGGGAGGGAAGGAGATAAATTTTATTTATTTATTGAAATTAGAGTTCTTTTGTATATTGGTTTTATGATGACGTACAACTAGTTCTGTATTTGAAAGTGCCTTTGCAGCTCGGAACCACAGCAACTATCGAGGAAAAAAAAGTAAAAAAGTTTATTATTTATTTTTTTTAATTGTATTTTTTTTGTGGGGAGGGCAAGTGGGGAGGGATTGCGGGGGGGACTTCTTGTCAGCAGTTGCTGGTAAAAAAAATGAAGAATTGAGAGGAAATGTGTCAAAAGTAGAAGTTTGTATAGTTATGTAAATAATTCCTTTTTTTATTAATCACTGTGTATATTTGATTTATTAACTTAATAATCAAGAGCCTTAAATATCATTCCTTTTTTTTTATTTATATGTATGTGTTTAGAGTTGAAGGTGTTTTTCCCCCCATAGCATTTGTAAGCTTATGGCTTCTTTATCTTTTAAAAAATCTTTTTATTCTACCCCCCACCCCTTTGTTACATGTTTGCCTACATGCCAAAATTTAAGGTGTTCTGAAAATCAGTTTGTTTTTAAAGGATAGAGAAGGCTTTTGGGGCCTTGAAACTGGCTTTCTGTACGATGTTGAGTGCGCGTTTTGTCTTTATTCTTTGAGAACACCTTTGATAGTATCACTTTAAGAATATTTGTTAAGTACCAGCTGAGGCAGTTTAGAATTAGATTAGAATTTTATTTTATTTCCCCCCCTCCTGGTTGCTTTAGAAGTTGGGGCATGGGGGAGGAGGGAGGGGGAAAGAGGAGGGCAGGCAGATCATCTGCCGCGAAGCAGTTTAAGGGAACACAACTGAGCGATAATCTTCTGTAGATGAACGTGTGACCGGTTGCATGTAATTAAAGAGAAAAAAATATCGAATTAGTGTGTGGAGTTGGAAACACCGAAATCTTATTTTGTAAACTCTTGATTTCCCCCACCCCCACCCACCAGCACAGATAGGTGGTGCTGAACCACTTGTAGGTTGTTTTTTTAAAAACTTCTTTTCTTTGTAATCTACTGCATGTAGAAAGTATTCCGATAAGCTAGTTGTTGAATACTTGAACAGTAGAGTGTCCAGTTAAGATCACTGTGTAGATTTGCCATAGATTACACTGCCCGCCTTAAGGAGTGAGGAAATCAAAGTGCTATTACAAAAAGTTGGAAGATCAAAAAATCAAAATTGCAAAAAACGACAACAAAAAAGGCTTAAAACTGAGTAATCTCGCTGGGTAAACCACCGGGATCACGAGGATATCTTGTATGGTAATATTAGTGTTACACGGACATGAAAATACATCTCTGATGTGTTTATTCCTGGCAATAAATCTTGAAAAATATTTATTAAATTTTTTTGTATAAAAACAGCGTGAAGATTGAGCTTCATTGAGATGCTTCCAACGTGAATGTCTTCCAAATGCTTTCCCCACCCCCAACAAGAGCTACGCTATAAAGGTAAAGGGACCCCTGACCATTAAGTCCACTCGTGACCGACTCTGGGGTTGCGGTGCTCATCTCGCTTTATTGGCCGAGGGAGCTGGGGTCATGTGGCCAGCATGACTAAGCCGCTTCTGGCGAACCAAAGCAGCACACGGAAATGCCGTTTACCTTCCCGCCGGAGTGGTACCTATTTATCTACTTGCACTTTGATGTGCTTTCGAACTGCTAGGTTGGCAGGAGCAGGGACCGAGCAACGGGAGCTCACCTTGTCGCAAGGATTCGAACTGCCAACCTTCTGACCGGCAAGTCCTAGGCTCTGTGGTTTAATCCACAGCGCCACCTGCCTAGAGTAAGCAATATAAAGCTGTTTGCCTCTAGCTCTTACCATGGGGCAACCCAGTGGTTTCACTGGGGTAAACTTGGTGGACCACATAATGTGGATTTTGGGATTCCCACCGCCTACCGCGGGTCCAGAAGGAGAACTGTCAGGGCTGTAAACTTGGTCTGTTTTTGGATTGTTCTCGCTGAGATTGAGAGGATGACTCAATGGAAGTGTATTAAAGACCAGACTGGTGGCTAAAGCCCTTTTCCAAATCTGTTTTTGTGGGCTTTCCAAGTCCTGCCTCCAACTAGCTTGTGTTGGTGATAGATGCAAGTGGAACGGCCTTATTTATCTCTTAACGGTCTTTGGCCTGGTTTCTTTTATGCTTCAACGGCTCTGTCTCACCTTTCTTGCATCGTGGAGCTCAAAATGGCGGTCACAAGGTGGCCCAGGCACTGAGCAGAGGTGCTCAGTTTCAGTGGCATTGGGGTATCCCATACCTTCTAATCATGCCCTTGGATCGTCTCTCAAGGCTATTCTGTAAGAAAGCCTTGAACCCAGAATCCTTTTCGCCAGCAAAGTGCTTATTATCATGGTGGGAAGTAAGCAGGAACTTGCCCTTCTGAAATCTGTACCTTTTACTCGGAAGCTCTGGATTAATTGGGTATCTTTGAGCAAAACACACCGCAGGGAAAAAGCCGCTCTTGGTAGCTTCATCCATGTTTTAGGGCAGGCACCCTTGAAATTGGGCATGGTGGCGCACACATGATACTGACTTGGAAATGTGAATGGATGGGGGATAGGGGACGGGAAGAGAATATATCCCAGTGCTGCAGCTAGTCATTGAGTTCGGCCTTTCTCAACCTTGAGTTTGCATTATGTTCTTGAACTACAACCCCTTAGCATGATGGGAATTGTAGTCCCGCAACTCCTAGGGACTCAAGGTTGAGAAAGGCTGAGTTAGATGCAGACTGAGTTAGTTGAGCTTTGGTTTCGCAGAAACTTAGTCTAGAACAGTGTTTCCCAGTTCAGCTGCTTTTGGACTACAACTCCTAGCTAGCAAGACCAGTGGTCAGGGGGGAGATGGGAACTGTAGTCCAAAAGCAGGTGGAGACCCAGGTTTGGGAAACGCTGGTCTAGAAGATCCAACCTTCTCTCATATTCTGGCAAATGATCACCTCTGTGATAGAGAGAGACTGTTGCTGCAATGGAATATACAGTGGTACCTAAGGTTAAGTACTTAATTTGTTCTGGAGGTCCGTACTTAACCTGAAACTGTTCTTAATCTGAAGCACCACTTTAGCTAATGGGGCCTCCTGCTGCTGCCGTGCCGCCGGAGCACGATTTCTGTTCTCATCCTGAAGCAAAGTTCTTAACCTGAAGCACTATTTCTGGGTTAGCGGAGTCTGTAACCTGAAGCGTATGTAACCTGAAGCGTATGTAACCCGAGGTACCACTGTAAGTGGGTAAGGAAAATTACTGCACTGAAGTGACCAAGCTTGAAGAGTCACCGAGTTTCTACTATTCCCCATGTGTACCAACAGCTAGAAGCGCCGTCCTTGCAAGCAGCAAAGAGATGTGGGGGTGTCACTCTTGTTAAAATACATTTGAGATTTATTCTCCCCAAACACCCCCCCCCCCGAAAAAAGCACACGACAGCTTGCTCTGGATTTTGTGACAGCAAACCAGTTTATAAAGGTGGTGAATTCTCTGCCCAAATGTCTAAACATACAACTCACTGGAGAAGCACGGGCCCCTGTAATTAAAAACCAGTTTTAAGATAGCTGCGGGGAATGTGCAATTCTCTTATCTAAGACCAGCCTTCCCCAACTTGCTGCCCTCCAGGTGTTTTGAACTACAGATCCCATCTGCCAGCACACCATGTTGTCTTAGGATGATGGGCGTTGTAGTCCAAAACAGGATTTGCGAACAGTATTCTGGCCCGCTGCTGTTAGGAAATGGCCTTAAGAGAGTTTAAATTACTGGATCACGTAATGTTTCAGCTGCCTCCTGCAAGCCTTCCTTAGATAGTAGCCCTGCTGCCTTCCTAAGGAAATGGCTCTCAAGATTAAAAGCACCACTCCCAGCTTCGGAGTGCCAAGAGCCCTGGCTTCATTCATTCCCATCAGATTGTATCTGCCATAGTCACAAGGACAGTTGTTCATTTTGTAGCTGCCTCCCACTGCAGGTTCAAACAAACCAATTAGAGATAATGAGTCCTTTGCAGGGTAGCAAGCAATGCTTGTACAGTGTGAATGCTGAGCTGAAGAGCAAAGTCCCTTATGCTGGTATGCCTGCTGCAAAGTCCCTTATGCTGGTGTGGCAGGCTCATGGCATCCCGACATTTAAAGGCCATGTGGACCACTTCTTACATCTCTCACCTCCCTATAAAGTGGAGGTTTTCCCCAGTGGACATCTGGGATTGCTTCTGCAACCAATGGGAAGCTGCGCATGCTTCTTCCATGCCAAAAGGAGCACCGGAAATAGTGTTTGCACATGCATACTTTGCCGACCCCTGCTCCAGTTCTTAGACTATACAGCTTTTATCAGCCTCAGCCAGCATTGCCAAGCATAAGAACAATGAAAGTTGTAATCCAACAACACCTGGAAGGCACAACTTTGGCTGTTCCCTTTACAGAGGAAGCTGGGAATTCTTCTCTGGCTCGGATTAAATCCTGAGCTACTGGAGAAGTGTCGGGATGGCAGAGCTTCTCTTTGCTTTGAGATGGACTCGTAAAAGCCTCTTTCTGAGCTTGGTGAACTTTGCCAGCATCCCAACTACAGATGTGGTTATTGGGCCGAGTAAATTAGCTTCAGTTCCCCGTCTGCAAGAAGGTTGGAAGATAAACAAGATAAGGAACGTAAGACAAAGAGCAGCCTTAAATTCAAATTCATAATGGAGGGACCACTGATAGAATATTCACATAGCTACTCGACCGCTGCAGGAGAGAGCTCAAAATAAAGGATTCTGAAATATGAAACTACTATTGCGGTTCGTTGTTTCCTCTGTTGCAGAAACAAAAAGGAAAGCAAAGAATGTTTCAGCTTAAGAAACAAGACTTGACTGTGTTTATCTGAGTGGAAATTGCATCTTACTGTTTCACAGTATACTAGTTTGGAAGAGGCACCCACAGATTTTCTTTTTTGTCTGTCAGAGAGAGGCCTCACACAGAATAATGAATGTTTGTGCTTCGGATAATGAGTCAGCTGGAGGCTGGAAAAAGTTTGCTTCTAGAGTTACTTCATAAACAAATTTGTTTTCTGTCAACTTTGTTCTTGTGAAATCCAGCCCGTTCCTTCCTGACCAAAACTCACCTACCCAAGCGGGCAATATTTATACTAAAGCCAAATACGGCAATCTCAGATCTGCCTCCCTTCCATGCTCAATGGAGGCTCCCGGCCAAAGCGGAGGGCTCTGTGCGGGCATAAATGGTAGAACAAATAGAAAGTGACAAAATGAAAGAAAGCAGATCACCCAACGTGCTAGCCATTCCTCAGCCCTGCAACTTTCACAGGGCAGTCGCTAGCAGAAAACTCTCCCCGTGGAACCAGATAGGATGCTGCAAGGAGGTTCGCTTTCGTTGTGGATCTGAAATAGTGTGATGCAAATGTTTAAGGACACAGAAAGATTTTCAGGCTCATAGGGATCAAGTTGCATAAATGCAGCAACTCTAGTAGTGCACCGAAAAACAGGCAGACACAATTCAAACATTCCCCAAATAAGGAGATGTCCTAGTATGTCCTAATTCTCAGGAGAAGTGTCTTGGGTTCGATGAAGTGCTCAAACCAGGTTTCAGCGTCGGCTTTAGAACTTGAGCAAGATGTCCCTGTGAGCATGAACAGAGGGCATTTCCTTCATATAACCAGAACCTGTGCCAAGAGTCCAAGGTTGAGAATGGCTACCCCAGGGCTTTCTTAAAAATCTTGTTGCTTCTTTGTTTCAGTTGTTCTGGCAGCTAAACATGAGCTTTAGAACAACTGAGCCCAGACCCTTTTCATTCTTTGTGGTTTTGGGGTGGGTGGTGAAGCTCTCTTTGTAGCATTTGTGCAAAGATCCAACAAACACCATTCACCCAAGTTGTTATCCTTCTGCCAGGGATGGGCGCTTAGTTGCTGCTTCTCTCTGTGGGCCTTGATCTCCACGTTGAATGCAAGCAAGGGGGCTGCTGTGACGGTAACAAATTGGAAGCAAAATTATTTTGAAGGTTGAGGCTTTGTCTCCTCTCCATTGTCAAGCCTCATTCTTTCCAAAGAGCAGACTGAAAGGATTGCCAAATCAGAGGTTAGGAAGGGAAGCAGACACAGCCATGCTGCTTCCAGATCATCCATGTTCTACAACACAGCTATTGATACAACATGCTTTTTCTGCTGCCCTTCCTGCAAATGAGGGATAACCACATTTAATAGCAGTTCATGCTATCATTTAGACAAGGGGTGCCACCTTTGTTCTGGCAAAGTACAGGACATGGCCAGGCGGGGCAGTTGGGGTGCGATTTTTTCTTTTTCATCTGTGTGCCGAAGTGAATTCAAAGCAATCCATGACAATCTGTTGCAGCCTAACAGGATGGCCCCTCTGGAATTTGTTACACACACACATAGACATGAATTTGTAACTCTTGTCTGTGCTTGGCTACTCGGAGCTTAAATATATGACATTTCACACACCCTTCCAAACATATGCATTTGGAGAGGATGCCTAACTTGGCAGAGAGAGAGACAGAGGGAGAGAGAGAGAAGGCCTGAAATACAGGACAAAATTGTATTATACAGGCAAGCCACTTGGGCTCATCAGAAGGTCTGTGGTTCAAATCCATGCAACGGGGTGAGCTTCCATTGCTCTGTTCCAGCTTCAGCCAACCTAGCAGTTTGAAAGCACGCCAGTGCAAGTGGATAAATAGGTACCGCTGTGATGGGAAGGTAAATGGTGTTTCCGTGAGCTCTGGTTTCCGTCACAGTGTTCTGTTGCTCCAGAAGCGGTTTAGTCATGCTGGCCACATGACCCAGAAAGCTGTCTGTGGACAAACTCTGGCTCCGTTGGCCTGAAAGTGAGATGAGTGCCACAACCCCATAGTCGTCTTTGACTGGACTTAACTGTCCAGGGGTCCTTTACTTTTTACCTTTTTTACGTACAGGACAGGTGTTTAGGCACAGGTCACATCCATTGAAATCAGCTTCAGGCAGCTGATTTGGGGTTTCATGAAAGGGAAGCAAATTCAATACGTGCCTAATGTATTAGCGTTACTATAATTCCTTCTCTCCTTTGTTAGGGATGGGAAGGAAAGGAATGCTTCCAGGATTTCCTGTCTCAGCCATCAAAGTAACTTGTCTGGCCTTCACATACCTCCACATGTGGTGGGAATGTCCCCAAATCCAACTCTTCTGGACATCAGTCACACAAGCAATGAGCAAAATAACTAAGCGAGCATTAGAAGTCACCCCAGAACTGGCCCTACTGAACATCTTCCAAGATAATAATGCCCACTCACATCATAAAGAGCTCATAACCCACCTACTCTCAGCAGCCAGAAACATCATTGCCAGCACTAGAGAAACCTGCTGGGAGTAAATATGGATCAATGCTATGAAACAGTATGGGAAACAGATTTATTAGAGGAAAAAAACCCTAACCAATAAACTGAAACTGACAAGGGGACAAATAGAAGACACCTTCACCCTGTTATGGTTCCCCTTTATCACTTACACAGCCCAACAAGACAACAACAATAGCATAAGAATCAATACAGCTGACCTGACCCAAAAACACACCCTCTCACACACTACAGCCAACCAAAGACAACCAACCACACCCTAGGGTACCTGTCTCACCACCAAGGAAATACAACAAGCAAATTGAAAGAGAACCCACACAAGTGACGCTGACACAAAACCCCACACATCCACTAAGGAGGAGAATAGAAGCATAATAAGCTCCAGTAAGTCTCAGTTGGGAGACAATACTAAGCACTGGATCTCCTTCCCACGCTTTTCAAAAACCCCACATTAACTTCTGGAAATCACCTTTAATTATCCAGGCACTGGGTGTACATTTAAAATTAGGCCCAATGGGCCACTGGCACAACTCGAAATTTATCTCCTGAACTAAATCAAGCAGGTAGGAAGAAACCAGACCAGATTAGGAAGAGGAGGCTGCAGAGCCCAGCAAAATGTAAACCGTAAGCTGAAATGGCACATAACCATGTAAACTTTTCTGAAATGGACCAGATATGACACGTTGATTTGTTCATAGAGGGGTGAGTCTCCTAACACACAAACACAATTTCAGGCCACGTAAGATTATTTTTGGGGAGTGCCTCTGATCAGCAATTTCATTAGAACTTTCCATATCTGCTATTAAAAGGTAAAGGTAAAGGGACCCCTGACCATTAGGTCCAGTCGTGACCGACTCTGGGGTTGCGGCGCTAATCTCGCTTTACTGGCCGAGGGAGCCGGCGTACAGCTTCCGGGTCATGTTGCCAGCATGACTAAGCCGCTTCTGGCGAACCAGAGCAGCTCACGGAAATGCTGTTTACCTTCCCGCCGGAGCGGTACCTATTTATCTACATGCACTTTGAGGTGCTTTCGAACTGCTAGGTTGGCAGGAGCAGGGACCGAGCAACGGGAGCTCACCCCATCGCAGGGATTCGAACTGCCGACCTTCTGATCGGCAAGTCCTAGGCTCTGTGGTTTAACCCACAGCGCCACCCACGTCCCATATCTGCTATTAGACACTATTAAATGTGTCTTATGTATTAAAAAAAAATCTCATGTCATATATGCAAATCCCCTTGGCCAAAAAAAGAAAAAAGAGAGGGGGGGTGTCTGTAATAATATTGCTAGCCATCACAAATGGTAGCAAACGTTACTACCACACAAAAAATATGCTTCACAGATTAGGGGTAGAATAAGCCAGAATGGTCATTTCAATAAACCCCAATGAAAACAAACAAACAACAACAACTACTAGTATTTATATCTCACCCTTCTTCCCAAAAGAGCCCAGGGCAGGAAACATAGCTTTCAAACAAGTACAATTATATACATTCTAAAAATAATTTAAAAGCATTCTAAAAATAGACATGAACTGTTTGACTGGACTACTAGTCTAAGGAAATAGGTTCACAGGGGGCGAACTTTGACTCATACTTGTTCCACTACCCCCCCCCCCAATTATTTTTATTAATTTTCCAACTTATTACAAATCCAACCTAATTACTTTAATTTAATACGCCTGTTGCAAACATAAGTTCATCATTTCATCCCATAGCTGCATCATTTGTTATTTAGTTTTCAGTTGTTATCTGTCAATCTCCGTTGCATCATTCTTGCAGCTGACCACATTTTCCTCCTTACAAACAGTGCCTCTGTTACATCTTACAAGTATTACACGTGTGAAAGGTAAAGGGACCCCTGACCGTTAGGTCCAGGACGACTCTGGGGTTGCGGTGCTCATCTCGCTTTATTGGCCGAGGGAGCCCGCATACAGCTTCCATGGCATGTGGCCAGCATGACTAAGCCACTTCTGGCGAAACAGAGCAGCACAGAAATGCTGTTTACCTTCCCACCGGAGCGGTACCTGTTTATCTACTTGCACTTCGTGCTTTCGAACTGCTAGGTTGGCAGGAGCTGGGACTGAGCAACAGGAGCTCACCCTGTTGCAGGGATTCGAACTGCCAACCTTCTGATCGGCAAGCCCTAGGCTCTGTGGTTTAACCCACAGCACCACCCTTATGTAGTCCTCCATAAATACTGTTGTTTCAGACCTGGTATGCTGGGATAATTAATTACTATCTTCCATTGTTCAGTTCTTTGCAGTGAGATGGTATTATATTATTTTTTTTTAAAGGTCATTTAAACCTGTTCGGCATCTGCAGAAAAGTTTCCTTCTTCTTCACAATTCCTCCCCCCTTGATATATGTTGCCAATCTGTGTTTTAAGAGCACCACAGATGCCTCAGAGAACAATTGCTGCCTATAAGCCTATACTGAGATCCAAATGAATGTTTGCACTGGAAGACTAAATCGAAGTTCACAACGCACTGACCCCCAGTGTAATAAAATCTTCGTTCTTGGACACTCCTGGTGTGGAAATATCAGAACCAACAGCAATGAAGTGACACTCCCTGCTAATTTGTGCAAGACACCCATTCAGTTATATCCAAGTTTCCAGGCTACATTCGCTGTTACGGCCACAGTCGTATCCCCCTGCGATGCAAAACTGCACTCATCCACTCAACTCATTTGCGCTCCCAGTGCACTCAGCTCTGCAAACACACCTGCCATAAGGCCCTTTCCACATGATCTCACTAAAACAAACCTTCATCCCCTTTCGCTGGAGATAACCGTCATCAATGCCACACTTCCCTCAAGCGAGATTTCCAAGTCACGACAGTCTCTGGCCCTAAGAAATGGCCTCCGTCTCTCTAGATCAGAATGCAGCCCTCTGGATGTGGTTGGACTACAGCTGAGGGAGCAGGTTGCGTTGTGTTCTAAACTACTGAGCCACTTGGGCTTGCTGATTGGAAGGTCGGCGGTTCGAATCCCTGCGATGGGGTAAGCTCTTGTTGCTTTGTCCCAGCTCCTGCCAAACTAGCAGTTCAAAAGCATGCCAAAGTGCAAGTAGATAAACACCATCTCCAACTCCTCAAAAGATTCCATCAACGGTGTCTCCAAAAAATTTTACATATCACCTGGGAAGACAGGCGAACTAATACCAGTGTACTGGAAGAAGCAAAGATCACCAGTGTCGAAGCCATGATTCTTCGATATCAACTTTGTTGGACTGGTCATGTTGTGCGGATGCCTGATGGTCGTCTTCCAAAGCAACTACTCTACTCCAAACTTAAAAATGGAAAGTGTAATGCTGGTGGTCAACAAAAGCGGTTTAATGACTGTCTCAAGGCTAATCTTAAAAAATGTAGTATAAACACTGACAACTGAGAAACACTGGCCTGCGAGCGCTCCAGTTGGAGAACAGCCTTTACCAAAGATGTCATGGGCTTTGAAGACACTCAAACTCAGGACGAAAGGGAGAAACGGGCTAGGAGGAAGGCATGCTTTGCAAATCCACACCGTGATCAACTGCCGCCCAGAAACCAATGTCCCCACTGTGGAAGGACGTGCGGATCCAGAATTGGCCTCCACAGTCACTTACGGACTCACTGTTAAAGCCATGTTTATGGAAGACAATCTTACTCGGCTGCGAGTGATTGCCAAAGAAGACGAAGACCAATAATGGTGTAGTACCAAGTGGTTCTACACAACATCCATGATATCTTTTACTGATGTGTGCCCTTTCTTAAACTTCATGATGAAAAACAGGCACATTTCATTCTATTCACTATTCAATTAAGGGGAAATTTGATTAAAGAAGAAGAAGAAGAAGAGTTTGGATTTGATATCCCGCCTTTCACTCCCTTTAAGGAGTCTCAAAGCGGCTAACATTCTCCTTTCCCTTCCTCCCCCACAACAAACACTCTGTGAGGTGAGTGGGGCTGAGAGACTTCAAAGAAGTGTGACTGGCCCAAGGTCACCCAGCAGCTGCATGTGGAGGAGCGGAGACTCGAACCCGGTTCCCCAGATTACAAGACTACCGCTCTTAACCACTACACCACACTGGCTCTCCAATACTTATCTTATTCTTGGGGTATTCCCCCAAGAAAGAAAATTCAGATATACCCACAGACCCATTCAGTCTACTAATATACTATACACACTACAGGAGATCATAAACTTCCCTTCTGTAATTGTTTAAACGGAGTACTGAGTTTCCCCCTCCTCCTTATACAAGGAAAGGATTCGAAGTATTTAAGAAACTAAAGCTGTGATGTTTGGGCCCTGCTTGCTCAAACATGCTAAGACTCATAGAATAAATCTAGTATATGAGTCTTGACAAACCGGGGAGAGAATCTCTTAATGGACAAAAAATGATTTTTTTATTTTTTTTAAGAAAACAAAAAAGAACAGGGCGATTTCCTATGTGCAAGTCACTGCATGCCTACTTAACTTTTTGAAAAATAAAATAAGACTACTGTTGTAATTTAGAGCCAAACAAGGCGAGCTAGCCATTGAGAGATCCAACGAGGCTTCTTAAATGGAACATTTTCTGATCAGGATCGCAATGCTGGCAAAAGGGGAGGGGTTTTTTTAATCCTGTCTTCTGCGCTGTTTTTCTCAGCTGAAATCACTTTCTGAAACAGCTCTTTGCCCCATGTGGCAAGACACAAAAGGTAGAAAAAAGAAAACAGCATGTTATTCCTTGAAGGAGAACTACCTGAAAATGATTTACAGATGGTACCTAACTCTGAGTAGGCTTTATAAGATGTATAAGACTGAATCAGATAAGTATTGGAGATGCAATGAGGTTGAGGGTATGTTCTTTCATATGTGGCGGACCTATAAAAGGGTAAAAGAGTATTGGGAAATAATTTATAATGAATTGAAAAAAATGTTTAAAAGCACTTTTTTGGGGGGGAAAACCAGACTCCTTTCTGTTGGGGATAATTCAGATGGAAATTCCCAGGTGTCAAAAAAGGTTATTTATGTAAGCCACTACTGCGGCCCGTGTTTTGTTAGCCCAAAAATAGAAAATGAGCAAGGTCCCAACTAAAGAAGAACAACTTAAACCAGGCTTCTTCAAACTCGGCCCTCCAGATGTTTTGAGACTACAATTCCCATCATCCCTGACCACTGGTCCTGCTAGCTAGGGATCATGGGAGTTGTAGGCCAAAAACATCTGGAGGGCCGAGGTTGAGGAAGCCTGACTCAAACTGATGAAATATGCGCAACTTATGGACCTAACATATAGAATAAGAGAACAAGAAGAACAAGAAGAACATACATTTAGAGAAGACTGGAAAACTTTTATTGAATATATGGGGGCAAATTGTGTACACTTGAAAACATTGGCGTCATTAAGATAAATTCAACAGTTTAGGTAAGTTTTGTTGGATGTAATACTGGAATATTGAATGGTTTGGTTTATATAAAACATGCAGGGATTTATGTTATGCAAAATGAACCATGGAAGGAGAAGAAGGGAAGGCATCGATATTTTAAGGTTGGTCAAAAATGAGTATTCTAAATTGTAAAACAGAAAATTTAATAAAAATTATATATTAAAAAGAGAGAATTGAAAACAAATTGTGGAATGAAGTGACTGCGTAGCTCACATACAAGCAATCGCCTGCCACTTTTCATGCAGCCCATAGGCAACCAACACTGGAAACAGCTGAGTACACCAATCACTGAACAAGGGCAGTGATATGGGTGGAATATCACAGCAGTTTGAATCTCCACTTTCCATGAAACTTTACTAGATGATCTTGGACCAATCAGATCCTTTCAGCAGTTTTCGCAAGAATAAAAATGGGGGCAAACGTGCACCAGAGAAGTAAAGAAAATGGGTGTATTATCTCCCTGATCAATTGCACTGCTAGTTTTGCGAGCTCTTAGATCTCAAGCCTCCTTAAAACAATTCTGATGCAGTTTTAATGTCCTCGTAAACATTTATTGCAACGGAGAAAGAAAAGTGAGTCAGGTGAATAGTAAATCTCATAATAATCCAATAATAGAGGTTCAGCTCCAAACAAATTTAAGTGGATTTGAGATACAGAGGTGGGCTTAATCTTATCCTTTCTGCCTCTCTCTCTCTTCTCAACCTGCTGGTTGGGAAAATATATTCCATTCAGCACACTCTATTTCTTCTAAATGGCTTTTGCATATTAAAAGCTATACAAACCCCCCCCCCCCCCAGGAATAAGACCCAGAGAAATAGGGGCAAAAGAACCTAAATCCCAGTTTGATTCCCATGGAAGTAAACAATGACAATTAGGCTGTAAACAACTGCAGCAGATAAAGGCTCATAATGGATTCATGACAAAATGAAGAAGGGTCATTGAGGGAAGCCAAGAACAGATCAAAACTCACTCCTCCAATTACCTGTTGTAGATCACTACCAGGTGTAGAATACAATGCTATATGGAACTTGTTTCTTGTTACATTTCAGTGATGTCAAGGATCTGAAACCTTAAGAAAGTTCAGGAGAAATGCCCATTTAGATGATACTTGCAGGTACTTAGCAAGCCCCCCAAGAAGCCAATATATCTTAACTATGGCCTTGGCTGAAGACAGAATCATGATAGCTTTAAATTTGGGGAACTGTTTTTCTGTGGCTTGCTTTTAGGATGGCTTTTTCCCCAACCCCCGCAATTCCCAGCCAACACACACACACACACACACACACACACACACACACACACTTTAAATGAGTATCTCTGCAAGCTTGGCATACAGGGGGTTAAGAGTTAAGGGTTATTCTTTGGTGACTGCAGTCGGTTTTGGTTTGTCTGCATGACGGGGCCGTCGTATTTCTCATAAAAACAAGTCTCTCAGGAAGGCTTTTTCTTCGAGTAAGCAACTCTCCATCAGACTTGGTTCCTGCCAAAGCCTCGTGTAGAAAAAACAATGTGGGATTTGGGGGTGGGGGGGGAACTTCTCTGAAAGATGTCCCCGGACAACCAGCACGACTGCAAGTCTGGGAACAGAGTGATCCTGCCTTCGGAGACAACCTTATTGCTCCTGCAGGACAGGACAGCAGTCGTTTCAGTCACCCTTTGACTTTGGTTTGGATGCGGCAGGGCTGCTGACTCACAGCACCGCCGAGGGTTCCTGCGTCGAAGCCCTGTCTAACCACGCCGCAAAATGAAGTTTTTGCTGGCCGGCTGCACGGCTCGGCTGTCTCCAATTCACATCACTTGTCCCATTCTGAAACAGGAAGCCCCAAGCTGCTCTCAGCTGTATTTATGCAATCCTTTGGTCGCGCTCCACGCCTACGTTTTTTGCTTCGGGCTGAGCATCGGAAGGATCTGGAGATGCATTCTTCCTACTCCCTGTCTGAGTGCAGAGAGCCAAGATACACTTTCACGGTGTCCTTGCTGGGCTGCTTGCTCTCGTCAGCTTTCTTTGTTTTGGTCCTCTTCACTCTAATAAGAATTTTAAAAAAGAGATATTTTTCTTTAATAATGCGTAGCTCACAACAGCTTTGCTCTTTCTACGAATTCAGGAAGGCTAAGGGAGGATCGGCTTTTGTCAATGACAAGCCTGCTTATTGTCTTGGCAAACACCTACAGCTTGCCCAGTATGGGTAGGATCAAGCAGCCGCCGTCTGCAATGGGGGAATTGGATTTACGAAAGAATGAGTTGTGCAGGGCTTCGGGTCCAAATCCACAGGACAGGGCGGAATTTTATCCAGATGTTACAACCCACAATGCACGTTGTCTTTTCATCCTTCCCAACTGAAAGACAATGTTTTCAGGGGGGGGGGGGAACAAGATAAAGACGTATGCACCCAGAGAGGGATTCTAGACTTTTCGGCTTACACAAATTGTACGCCGTTTTCATTAATACAGCGGACGCCAGACTATAGCAGATGAACATAGCACACCATTCTCAGTCCTGTGATTTAATATTAGAGAGAACCCTCCCTTCCCAGTCCACACTGGAAAATGATTCTGGAGGCATGATGGTGACGAACATCTTTTGGATGCTCACGGCAACAGAACATGGGTAGCCAAAACATCTTCCAGATGTTTTAGACTCCAACTCCCTTCAGTGCCAGTATGGCCAAAGGGAGATGTAGTCCACAACATCTGGAGGGCAGGACGTTGGTAATCCTAGATCGAGGAATGTTGTTTGGGAAATACATTTCCCATGTTTCTTTGCAGACTTGATACCGGTAGTTGCATATCTTTGCAGCACTTTCCTAGACTATGGAAGCCCTTCTATGAGCTACTATATCCAGGTAAGATTGGGGCCAAGAACAGGTGAGAGGGATGGTTCTGGGAGTCCTAGGGACTGTTCCATTTCATTTATGGATTCCAGAGAGTGAGAGCCTGAAAAATTGGGGCATGGAAGGCCACAGACCCATAAAATTTGATGACCAAACCTCCATATTTTCACAACTCGCCGCATTACTTGAGGTTTGTGCCAATGCTTACCTATTTTAGATTTTCTGTTATGCTGGTGTGCATCCTTAATTTAAATACGATGCATGTTTCTGTTTTCTCTGCCTTGGTTTTATGTTGATATGCATTTTAAAGGTAAAGGTAAAGGGACCCCTGACCATTAGGTCCAGTCATGGCCAACTCTGGGGTTGCGGCGCTCATCTCGCTCTATGGGCCGAGGGAGCCGGCATACAGCTTCCGTGTCATGTGGCCAGCATGACTAAACCACTTCTGGCAAACCAGAGCAGTGCACGAAAACGCCGTTTACCTTCTGATCGGCAAGTCCCAGGCTCTGTGGTTTAACCCACAGTACCACCTGTGTCCCTTTTGATATGCATTTTAGGTGATCATAAATCGCCTTGTTGATTTTTGGACCAGGGTGAAAATCTTTCATAGAAACATTTAGCAGAGGTATGGAAGTGTTGTGATTCCCACACTGAATTCCTGTGCCCCTGTGGGTTGGCCGATTCTTTCCAATGGAGGTAGATCCACATATGCTTTCCTTTATATCCAGGGACCTGCTGCCTCCAACCGAACAGATGAGGATGGGCAGCCCATAAACTACTTAGTCAGCCCTCTGGAAACAAACTTGAAGCCAAGAGACTGAGAATCACCTGGATTTCCATCCTACTTCCCCGCTGGCCATATTCTCTTCACTGTCAGATGTATCCCTACTGTTGTGTGGAGCAAAACCTTTTGGAAAAGTCCCACCCTGCCTGACACCACGGTCTTTGGGTCCTGGAGACCGGCCTGGCCTTGCCACCACATCCCTGGCCCTCTCACTGAATGACCACTCGGCCAGCGCTCGCTCACTCGTCACTCAGATGGTGAACAAGCTCAGACAGAGGGAGGCAGGCATGGGGCAACCCCAGCCTGGCCCTCCTCTCTGCAGGCATTGGAGGGGGGATTCGCCCCCCAAGAGCCATGCTGGCTGGCCAGGCTCCTCTCTGCGTGGATGGGCAGGCAGTGCAGCGTGGCCCCACCTGGCTCCATTCGCCCTCTGTGCTCCACGCATGCCCCGGGCACCAGCAAATGCTGTTACACCACTGCCTCAAAGTGACCTACATGTGGTTTCCTGCAGCCCACCCACGTCCTTGCTTCTCCAGACTGATGCGCCCATGGCTATAGTCATTCCCTGGCTATCTAGGGAAACATGTAGTTAAGGAGCTGGGTGATCTTCTAGGAGACAAAAGGAGGAAGATGAAAAGCCCAGACAACATGGTATCAATTGCCTTTCCCTAGCACATGCCACTGGCACAGATGAACTTTAAACAGGCTAGGCTGTTAACCGCAGGCAGAACGAAGAGGGCAGTGTCTTGGATTTTGTCAGGAAATCTCAGCTTTAAGGCTAAGTTAAAGTGGGGGGGGGTAAGTCCTCTGTGCAAAGGCCACAGCATAATGAAGGCTGAAGTTCAACTAACACTAATATTTGCGGTTGGCGTAAAGAGCACGGAGGAGAAAAGGAATGTTCCTTGACCCAGTGATTACTTAAGCATAAAGGACCCTCAGCTGCTTTCCAAACGAGCAGAGAAAGGACCCAAATTTTATTCTATACCTTGGGAACTGATTCAATTCCCAAGCAGTGCAAGCTCTGGGAATGCAAGGATCAAAGGAACATTGACCAGCCAACGGGTAACTTACGAAGGGGAACAGGCACCTTTGCCCGCCCAATTCATTTGAACACGGGGTTTCATTTTGGCCTGTTGCAAAATGAATTTCTACTTTGAATTCTGAATAAATGCATCATATTCATTGCTACATGTTAGACAGATGGCTCTCTCAGATGGCTTAGGAAGCATATCCATTTCCAGAAAGAAAGAAAAAACAGCAAGGGGGTAGAATACCTCTCATTGCACCCCAAAACATGAAGTGGGCCAAGGACTGCTCCCATATACCTGGCAGCAGAAAGAAGCACCCAAATGCTATAGGTCAATTCTGTGTCCAGGGCAGCTGTCTACCAGCTCCATCTGGTATGCAGGCTGAGACCCTACCTGCCCATAGACTGTCTCGCCAGAGGGGTGCATGCAGGGCCGTCTTACCCATAGGCACCAGGGGTGCAGGGCACCCGGGCACTGGGCTCTCAGGGGCGCCAGGCCAAGAGTCTGGGGCCCGAGAATTGAGTCCGTGGCAGGCTCTTCTGCTGTGGGTGGCTCTGTGCCATGAGTTCAGGGGCGACCGAGCCAGCGAGATGTTGAGGCTGCTGGCCAGATACACCCTCCTGTGTGCCTGGGACTGGGCAACCTGGGGGGGGGGGGCGCTGGGCGGATCTTTGCACCCTGGCACCGCATATGCTTAAGACAGCCCTGGGTGCATGCTCTAGTTATCTCCCGCTTGGATGACTGCAATGCGCTCTACCTGGGGCTACCTAATCCAGAATGCGGCAGCTAGACTGGACCGCCACCCTGACCACTTAAGACCCAACTCTCCGCATGATCAATTAACTGCGAGAGAAAGCTGGAAGGGTAGGAATGAAAAACAGTCCCTTCCCACCCACCCTGTGTGGGTTCTAGTTGTTCGTCTTTGCTGTTTATTTCTAGGAAGTTGCTTTTATTAAAAACCATGCATATGCATGAATGACGTGGGGACTTTGGGGACTGTGCTGCAGCCTTGGCACTATCAGGTTTCCTATTCCCATCTTAAACATGTATGTGGTGTGTGAGAGAGAGCAGAGGAGAGCACTCACATCTTTTTCAGGGCGTCTTGCTTTTCCTGCTGAGTCAGGGAAGCTGCCACAGATTCTCCGAAATATTCAGATGTCCCAGGAGGAAGGGTCTCTTCCTAATCCAAAATGTAATGCAGAGCTTTCAAATGGTGACCCATCAGTGCCACAGTTTTCAAAACGTTACAATATACATGTATTCTTTATAGATTACAATGATTTTACAATCATTTTGACATTTCAGAACTTGACTTCTTCCCCCTCTTTCTGTGGTTCCTTAAATTTATTTTTAATATCTTCTGCATATCCAAATTAACTTAATTTGCTCATTTATTCATCTTCTTTAAATATATACTCTTCTGAAACTGCAGGTTATTGAAATAATCCTTCCAATGTTCTTATCTGTTTACAATTTATCTGTAAATAGTCAACAAACCATTTCCATACTTTTTTAAAAAAAAATGTTATCTTTATTTCTCATTCTTCAGGTAAGTTTCACCATTTCTGCATATTCCATAAGTTTTTGTATCCATTCCTCCTTTGCTTGGATTTCTGCTTCTTTCCATTCTGGGGCAAGCAACATTCTTGCCGCTGTAGTCGCATACATGAATAAATTTCTATACAGTTTGGGTAGTTCTGTCCCTATAATTCCCAAATAATGTTCCTATAATGCCCTGTGTTATTATTCATCATTCATATTATTATCAGCACCAGAATGAGATCATAAAGGCCAATCTCTCTCCTTCAAGTGGACAACATTGGCTTGAGGACACAAAGACCAGTCTCTCTCCTTCATTGGCGACTATCAACATGAGGTCACAATGGCCAGTCTCTCTCTCTCTCCTTCAGGGAGGCAGCATCCTCATGAGGTCACAGTGGCCAGGGAGGGTCAGAAAAAAAAACAGATCACAGCAGGCTGTGTGTGCAGATGGTAGATCTGTCCTTATAATTCCCCAAAGAAAAGCTTCTGGTTTGTTTGCTTTTTAAAAAGGTTATTTGAAACATCCTTTTCATTTCATTTTATATCATTTCCCAGTAAGCCTTAACCTTACTACAAGACCACCACATATGATAAAAAGAACCTTCTTTCTCTTTACATTTCCAACAATTATTTGATTTAGATTTCTACATTTTTGCCAGTTTACTCGTTTTACTCACCCCCCCCCCCAGTTTATACATGTATTCTTTATTACCTCTTCCACCTCTCCAGATGAAAAGGGACACCAGATTGCACTAAGCCAAGGGCGGTCTTTCCTGCAGAAATCTCCAGCTACACATTTTTGAGCCACTGAACTGAACCACAAACAAACAAGGCCAATGAGCTGGATTCCAAGCCATCTGAAGAAATTGCTGGCAAATATTTGATGTCTCTGTGGTTTGAACTGTGACAGATGCCAGGAGTCTGTGTAGCAGACAACAGCAGCTTGCTTTGTCACTTGTTATTGAAGAGTTAATGGAGCCGTGTCTATTCTGTTATTGCCTGAAGGATTCCTATGATCTCCCATATTAACTACATGGGATACAGAGACTTGCAAAACTCTGTCTATCCATCCATCATATTCAGCTTTGCTAGTGACTTTCATTTTGAATTATGCTTTTGAATTATGGTGCTGGAGGAGACTCTTGAGAGTCCCATGGACTGCAAGAAGATCAAACCTATCCATTCTGAAGGAAATCAGCCCTGAGTGCTCACAGGAAGGACAGATCGTGAAGCTGAGGCTCCAATACTTTGGCCACCTCATGAGAAGAGAAGACTCCCTGGAAAAGACCCTGGTGCTGGGAAAGATGGAGGGCACAAGGAGAAGGGGACGACAGAGGACGAGATGGTTGGACAGTTTTGACCAAACTGCGGGAGGCAGTGGAAGACAGGAGTGCCTGGCGTGCTCTGGTCCATGGAGTCACAAAGAGTTGGACATGACTAAACGACTAAACAACAACAACAAAGTGACTTTAATAAATATATACATTCATACATGCACACAGAACGGTGATTGTACTCTTCATTATTAAAACCTATACATGAACAGAATGAGAAATTTTATTTATGTATCCCGTAAAAGTCACGTTCCTCAGTGCAACCCTTCTGAATACATGAAATTGGACCATCTAGCTGAGGCGAAAAGGTGTGGCATCCATTTGCCTTCTCACCTATCCGATCAAAAATTGGAGGCCTCGGTCCTCAGAGCATCATTGAAGCAAAACGTGCCACACTTCTCCCATGTCACATAACGTTGTGCCTTGATGACATGGAGAAAAGTCTTGCAAGGCCAGATTCATGCATGCCGTTTAACTTGTGGCCTAAATCTGCTTTGCAGTTTAGCTGCAGGGAAAGTGTGGCTGAGTGGAAAAGATTGTACTCTTTGACTTTTGGTTTGCTTTATAGCATTTGTCCATAGAGGGGGCTGAAAAGGGTTAAAGCTTTGAAAAATAACAAGGGAAAAATGATGTATATGTGAAACACTTCTCAACATGCCCAGTAAGTATAGTAGATTTTCCCCTCAGAGCCACACCCTGTAAGTGCTATATTTTGAGAACTGAACAATTAACATAAGGAATATGAGTCATTCTTTGAACGACTCTGTGGGAACCAGAGAGCCTCTTGCTTTTAGGAGGAATGTTAAGTTGCCTGAGGCTGGAATAGCACCATATATATATATATATATATATATATATATGAACAAAAAGTGGACGTTTCATATATCTTAAGTATTAATGGTGATACCTGCTTTAATAATTAGTTAATGAGATGTGGGGAAGGGGGACTGGCAGGCGAGGAGGGATGAGGAGCCTGTTTTGAGAATTCTGTTGTTTATTTCCTGTGGGAATGCCAAGGCTTCTGAATGAAAAAGGGAAGATTAAATCTTTTCTCATCCTGTTTGGGAATCCCATTTTTTTTTAAAGTAAGTAAAATAAAGAAAAATATAACAGGCAGAAAGAATGACTGCAGACGTTAGACACTGTATGAGTATTTTAAATTGTAAAGCATAAAAGTTAATTTAAAAATTAGTATTATTAATAATAATAATAGTGTTACCGCGAGAGCGAAAAGGGGACGCAGAAAAGGACGAACAAATAATCAGTGGAACTTGGGCAAATTCTTCACAGAAGAAAAATAATTTCCTCAATGAAAACATGGACATCCTATTCCATTATTATTATTATTAAATTTATACCCCGCCCATCTGACTGGGTTGCCCCAGCCACTCTGGGTAGCTTCCAACATATATAAAAACATAATAAAACATTAAAAACTTCCCTATACAAGGCTGTATTCAGATGTCTTCTAAAGGTTGTATAGTTATCTCCTTGGCTGCAACATTTATCCAATGAAAATATGGCTGACTTAAGGAAATGCAGGACATTCTGGGATGGCTTCTGTAAATCCAGGATGGTACCTTGAAAACAGGGACACTTGACAGGTCTGAAATCACCACCCATAGTATTAGAGTTTGGGGACACCTGCTAAAACTGATTGGCAGAATATTCAAGACAGACAAAAGGAAGGACTTCTCCCCACAGGACAGAATTAACTTATGGAATTCACTGCCACAAGATGTGGCCACCATCTTGGAAGGCTTTGAGAAATTCACAGAAAAATTATAGAGACAGAACCAGCCAAACTGTATAGAAATTTATTCATGTATGCGACTACAGCGGCAAGAATGTTACTTGCCCCAAAATGGAAAGAAGCGAAAGTCCCAGCAAAGGAAGGATGGATACAAAAACTTATGGAATATGCAGAAATGGCGAAACTTATCAGAAGAATAAGAAATCAGGTGAGCATTGCTACTCCTGTCCTAATTACCTTCTCTCTTCCTCTCCAACTGCTGGGTGCTTCCTCCTATCCTTCCTCTCTTCTTCTGTACAGTGGTACCTCAGGTTAAGAACTTAATTTGTTCTGGAGGTCCTGAAACTGTTCTTAACCTGAAACACCACTTTAGCTAATGGGGCCTCCCGCTGCCGCCATGCCGCTGCCGCACCATTTCTGTTCTCACCCTGAAGTAAAGTTCTTAACCCGAGGTACTATTTCTGGGTTAGCGGAGTCTGTAACCTGAAGCGTCTGTAACCTAAAGCGTCTGTAACCCGAGGTACCACTGTAGTCTCCTCTTGGCTGTTCTACTGCTGCTTTCCCCATCAGTTGCTGCCTAGTCCATCTCTTCTCTCTACTCTGCCCTCAACCTGCAATAGCTACTGGACTATGAAGGCTCACCATTGAATTTGGGCGCCAGGCAACACCTACATCTACCATCTGCACTCACAGCCTGATGTGATCTGTTTTTTCTGACCCTCTCCTGGCCATTGTGACCTCATGAGGATGCTGCCTCCCTATACTGCTTTATACCGCTTTTGGGAAAAGGAAGGGGCTGCTCCCTGACTACTTTGCATATCACCTTTTTAAGAACGTCTCAGTTTCTGGTGCCTTCCTTTAGAACTAAGCTCTTCACTTCTGGGTACTGGAATATGTTGTTGTTTAGCCGTTTAGTCATGTCCAACTCTTTGTGGCCCCATGGACCAGAGCATGCCAGGCACTCCTGTCTTCCACTGCCTCCCGCAGTTTGATCAAACTCATGCTGGTAGCTTCGAGAACACTGTCCAACCACCTCGTCCTCTGTTGTCCCCTTCTCCTTGTGCCCCCCATCTTTCCCAACATCAGGGTCTTTTCCAGGGAGTCTTCTCTTCTCATGAGGTGGCCAAAGTATTGGAGCCTCAGCTTTAGGACCTGTCCTTCCAGTGAGCACTCAGGGCTGATTTCCTTCAGAATGGATAGGTTTGATCTTCTTGCAGTCCATGGGACTCTCAAGAGTCTCCTCCAGCACCATAATTCAAAAGCATCAATTCTTTGGCGACCAGCCTTCTTTATGGTCCAGCTCTCACTTCCATACATCACTACCGGGGAAAGCATAACTATAACAATACGGACCTTTGTCGGCAAGGTAATGTCTCTGCTTTTTAAGATGCTGTCTAGGTTTGTCATTGACTGGAATGTACATCAGCCATATTTTAAAGGAAAGGGAGAGCAGGATAGGAGGTGAAGAATACAATCATGGTTCTCTTAAACTCCCCCATGTGAATTATTTTTTTAAAAAATGTGCAGGGGTACTAAAAAACAAAAGAAAGTTTTCACAGTTTGCCAAAAACAAGCTGCTTCGACAGCTAGGTACTCGTTTACCTGATTGGATTTTTACTGTGGGACACTGAGCATTTCTTGCGCTGCCTTACAAAAGAGAATTGAGGGCCACATGCAAACAGCTACTGCTTGAAGACATAGGCTTGAAGACATATGCTTAATACTGTTACTCCAAGGCTAAGATGTTAATTGAGGCATGAATTGCTTCCGATTGCACATTATGTCACGTGACTATCGACGATGGATTCAGAGGGAATATTTGCAGAGAATGGATCTATTGTTCAGCGATAACACAAAGGCGGGGAAAGGTCAGTGGTTTTATAGTCAAGACAACATTCACTTAATAACATGCAAAGGAAACTGAAGCCAAGAAGGTCTTTGGAGTTTTACTTCTTTCTGGTTGTTTAATGCTTTAACAATGCTGTTATATCTGCTGAACCCTCTCTATTTCCCTACTTTAAAGCAAACATGGGAAGGCTACGGTTACGGAGGAGGGAAGACAAAACTTTTGCATTTCTGACTCGGGAATCTTGAAAGCTTATTTTTATCTTTTGGCTGAAAGAAACACAGGAGGAAATCAGCAGCAAATCAATAAAAAAATTTTAAGAAGAAAGTGGAAATGTAAATAAAACTACAGGGGAAAACGAATATGGATTTCCAAATACAGTGGTACCTTGGAAGCTGAACAAAAGCCGTTCCGGAAGTCCGTTTGACTTCCCAAACATCCAGAAACCAAGGAGTGGATTCTGATTGGCTGCAGGAAGCTCCTGCCAGCCAATGAGAAGACGCAGAAGCTGTGCTGGATGTTCGGGTTCTAAAAGAATTTTTGCAAACCAGAACACTCACTTCCGGGTTTGCGGCGTTCAGGAGCCAAAACATTCGACTCGCAAGTCGTTCGTTAACCAAGGTATGACTGTATCAAAGTTTTGTTGGATATCAAAATAAAGGAACACCCATGTAAGTACTAACTTGTGACAGATGAACTACACACAGCAGCAGGGCATTAGCAGGGGAGAGCTGACAGAGGGAGAAATGTGTTAATATATTAAAACAATTTATTCCTCTTCTTTCCAATTCTCCCCCCTCACTTGCAAGTCCCAACCCTTTTGGGAAGGAAGAGGGAGGACTGGTGGGGGACTATGGCAGGCTTTGTCAACATGGTGCCCGCCAGATGTTCTGGGCTGCAATTCATATCAGCTCCAGCCAGCCTTGGGAGTTCCACTCCGAAACAGGTGGAGGGCACCAGGTTGTCGAAGGCTGCATTAAGCATCCCTCTCGCTCATTCTCCCTTCCACGGAGCACACTTTCTTCCAACTCACCTTTGCAAATATCCCAAACGGTTGCTGGAAATAAACATCCTTATTTTACAAGGGTAAATTCCAAAACAGCAATAGAAGTGGCTGTTTGCTGATCTAATTATGGCAGCATGGACAATAACTGTTGATGACTTCAAAGGTCAATAGCACTTATCCTTGATCTTGCCATTTATAGTTGGATTAGGGAGGCTCAGCTGACAGTATCAACTTGCCCTTGATGAGAATAGTGGTCAGACATGGGGAGCATCACTAACCAGGACAAATCCCCTCTCTCACACTTTCATCCCAGCCATTACTCATGTGGTCTTCATTCTGGCTGCTTCCTTTCAGGAGAAGATTGCAACAGATGTCAGGTTGAAAATTGTTGTTCAGCCAAGAGATGGAAAGGAGATAAAGTTCTGACCAGAGAAGAATGACAGATTTAGTTGATGGATTATGCCGAAATGGTAAAAATGACTGGAAGAATCAGAAATCGGGAAGACCAAAAATTTAATGAGGAATGGGGAATTTTTTATAATCTCAAAAACCACTGTAAATAGTTAAAACTATTAGTAGGATGGGAATAACACTTGTAGTTTAATAGTGAATTTTGGATATACAGGGGTGCCTCGCAAGACGAAATTAATTCGTTCTGCGAGTTTTTTCGTCTTGCGAATTTTTCGTCTTGCGAAGCACGGTTTCCCAAAAACCTCAAAAAAGGCTACCACACCGCGTGCTATGAGTTGCTCTTGCAAGACGTTTTCGTCTTGCGCAGCAAGCCCATAGGGAAATTCGTCTTGCGAAGCAACTCAAAAACCGAAAAACTCTTTCGTCTTGCGAGTTTTTCGTCTTGCGAGGCATTCGTCTTGCGAGGTACCACTGTAATGAAGATGTAAAAGATGTGGATTATTATAAAATATGCAGGAGGAAATGATTAACAGTAGGACCCACAAAGGGGAGGAGGGAAGTCCAGTAGATTCTATGGAATCTTGTCTTTATGTTGTATGTTGGATATGTGATTGTAAAACTGTAATTGGAAAAAACACACAAATAAATAAATGTTAAAAGAAAAAGAAAATTGTTCAAGAGGTGAGCTCAGTTTTTATTGATAGGGAAAGCCAAAACAAGTCAGCACACTGTGTTAATGCATTACTAGAATGCAAAGGTGAATAGTGTTTTTATCAGTACTTTGGTATAAATGCATATTTAATTGAAGAAAATGAACCTTGCTCCTACTTCAATGTCCTTCCCCTTTGTTTATTTTTCTTCTGGCTTAGATTCAGCTACCCACTGTTGAAAAGGAAGTACCGTATTTTTCGCTCTATAAGACGCACCAGACCATAAGACGCACCTAGTTTTTGGAGGAGGAAAACAAGAAAAAAATAATATTCTGAATCTCAGAAGCCAGAACAGCAAGAGCGATTGCTGTGCAGTGAAAGCAGTGATCCCTCTTGCTGTTCTGGCTTCTGGGATAGCTGCGCAGCCTGCATTCGCTCCATAACACACACACACATTTCCCCTTACTTTTTTAGGGGAAAAGTGAGTCTTATAGAGCAAAAAATACAGTAGGTCTGCTAATATGTGTTCTCCCAGCAAGGCTTCAGAAATCATGGCACCGACTTCCAAAAAGTTAGAAGCCAATAGGCATAAGGCAAATTTTCATGATGTTATTTTTGTTCTAGTACAACAAGCTCCTCACCAGCTCCCCTCCCCCCCCACTTCTATCTCCTTGTATAAAATCACTCCAAATAAGCTTATGTACATTTTGCACAGTTGCAAACAAAGGCAGGAATGTCCTTCTAGACAGTTAGCAATTCAGCAAGGTATAAAACATTATTTTCAATAGGCAATAAAGTGCAATCAAATATTTAGAAAGCAAAATACGCATCAAATTTTACAAGACCTAGAAGAAGAAGAAGAAGAAGAGTTTGGATTTGATATCCTGCTTTATCACTACCCGAAGGAGTCTCAAAGCGGCTAACATTCTCCTTTCCCTTCCTCCCCCACAACAAACACTCTGTGAGGTGAGTGGGGCTGAGAGACTTCAGAGAAGTGTGACTAGCCCAAGGTCACCCAGCAGCTGCATGTGGAGGAGCGGGGAAGTGAACCCGGTTCACCAGATTACGAGACTACTGCTCTTAACCACTACACCACACTGGCTCCCTAGGGTAAAAGCGGGAAAACAAAAAGACTTTAGGAAATAAAAGCATTACAGCTGACGTAAACATACAAGCTCTTAGTTTGAAGTGACAGTTAACACTCAGAATTCTGATTTCATGAGGATTGCTTTCCACTCTTCCCTATCTTGGCATCTTTGAAAAACAACCGAGGGACTTGGTGATATATATATTCTATATATATTGCAAAATCTACGGCTTATCTTTGTAAATCGGTCTACGCTAAAAGACACTTCCCTTTCTTGTGTCCCACCCGTAAAAAGCGATATCAGAATGTATCTGTTAGATAATTATTCCAGTTGAAGGCACTGACAACCGTTAATCATGGTTATGGAGAGTGAAAATGTATCATTGCTCTCTTAGAAGTTATTTCCTAATCTAAGTCTGGGTGTGCCCTCAAAGTAGCTTTGTTTCATCCAGATTTCCCCATCTTCCCAAATATCTCCATTATTTCAACACTGAACAAATACAGATCTCTCAGAAAAGCTGGAAATATTTACTGCTTAGCCCTAAGGGCCTCTCAGCTATATTCTGTGCACAGCTATTTCAAAATATTTGCCATCTTTCATAACTTTATACCACCTCCTTTTATAGGCATGCCCCATTTCCACTTTTTAGCTTTTAGCCAGTTTATTCATTCAGCTGGATAGAGAAATAAAGCTTTCCCCAGACCATACCATTTCAGGCTACGAGTGAGGAAGGTGCTGGTTTGAACAATTGGGGAGCAAGTGGCGCTGTGGTCTAAACCACTGAGCCTTTTGGACTTGCTGATCAGAAGGTTGGCTGTTCAAATCCCCGTGAGGGGGTGAGCTCCCGTTCCTCTGTCTCAGCTCCTGCCAACCTAGCAGTTTGAAAGCACACCAGTGCAAGTAGATAAATAGGTACCACTGCGGTGGGAAGGTAAACAGTGTTTCCATGCGCTCTGGCTTCCGTCACGGTGTTTCGTTGCGCCAGAAGCGGTTTAGTCCTGCCTGCTGGCCACATGACCCGGAAAGCTGTCTGTAGACAAACGCCGGCTCCCTCGGCCTGAAAGCAAGATGAGCGCCGCAACCCCATAGTCGCCTTTGACTAGACTTAACCATCCAGGGGTCCTTTACCTTTATACCTTGTTTGAACAATTGCGTATGATAAACCTTCCTGAACAATGGCAGGGGGCGGAATGTCTGAAAGTCATCTCAAAACTTTCCCCTATCCAGCTACTTTCGAATGTGTAAGGTTTTTGTGTAGACTCTTGAAAAGGGGGAAGAAGAGTCCACCACTTCCCAAGGGAGACTGTTCCACCTTTGAACAACTCTTACTGTCAGAAATTTCTTCCTTAATGTTTAGTCAGAATGTCTTTTCCTGTTCACTTGAAGCCATTGGTTTGAGCCCTTTCCTCCAGAGCTTGTTCCCTCTTCCATGTGACAGCCCTTGAGATATTTGAAGATGCCTCTCACATCTCTTCTCAGTCTCTTGTTTTCTGCTGCTCCAGAGAAGCGGACACGGAGCAATGGATCCAAACTGCAGGAAAGAAGATTCCACCTAAATATTAGGAAGAACTTCCTGACAGTAAGAGCTGTTCGACAGTGGAATTTGCTGCCAAGGAGTGTGGTGGAGTCTCCTTCTTTGGAGGTCTTTAAGCAGAGGCTTGACAACCATATGTCAGGAGTGTTCTGATGGTGTTTCCTGCTTGGCAGGGGGTTGGAACTCGATGGCCCTTGTGGTCTCTTCCAACTCTATGATTCTATGATTCTATGATTCTTTCCCGGGCTAAACATACCCAGCTCCTTCAAACATTCCTCATAAGGTTTAGTTTCCATACCCCTGATCATTGCGGTCTCCCTCCTCTGCACATGTTCCAGCTTGTCAATATCCTTCTCCCCTGCAGCCTGAAGTGGCGCAGTCCAAGAAAAAGCTTTGTCCTTTGATATATGGTAGCTGAATGGGTATACTGGTCCCAAATCTGCCCTGAATAGAGGAGTCAGCTCAGAATACATGCAGGGGCCAGCTCAGGATCACTAAGAACTAACAGCTCTCTGTTTCAAGCAGATGCTCAGCATCTGCTAAGCAACAATCAAAAACCAATATGCCTCCACCCTGGGAAAATGTAAAAGCTGCATCCGATGTGAAACACTGGCATAAAGATGTCCTTAGACTTTCCCTTTTCCCTCCGAGATCAAGCTAGCTTCACCTGGTTTTTAAATAATAATAATTTTATTATTTATAGCCTGCCCATCTGGCTGGGTTGCCCCAGCCACCCTAGCAAACAATATATTCAAGAACAGGAGGCACCATCTATTTTTCAAGATGACAGTTTAATATGAATCTTGCCACCATCGGCGGCATAATGCGTTATCAGTGGGGAAATATTATTTTTTAAAGCCATGTATTTAAGAATAGAACACTAGATGTAGTTCAGATGTACACAAATGTATAATCAAACCTTTCTCCTACACAGGACATTCTAAAGCAGTCTAAACAATGTATAAAAGACCACCTAAGAAGCTGGGAGCAGCGCTATCCAAAAAATTTGGTGGGGCAGGGAGAGGTCTAGCCACCATCCTGGTAGTTCAAGAGACCTTCCAACTGACCCATACTTTTTAATGAAAGCTGTGCTATGCTCTTTCCTTGTGTATCTTTCTCTTAAATGACAATAGACAAAAAAGACTTCTAAAAGAACCTCAAACAGCTGTCTATACAGTGGTAACTCAGGTTACAAACACCTCGGGTTACAAACACTTCAGGTTACAGACTCCGCTAACCTGGATATAGTACCTCGGGTTAAGAAATTTACCTCAGGATGAGAACAGAAATCACGCAGAAGCGGCGTGGCGGTAGTTGGAGGCCCCATTAGCTAAAGTGGTACCTCAGGTTAAGAATGGTTTCAGGTTAAGAACAGACCTCTGGAACGAATTAAGTTCGTAACCAGAGGTACCACTGTATATTTGTTCATTCACAGCCAAGAATTCACAGCCAATCAGTGTCCGACTGCTTCAATTCACGGAACAAAATTATTTCATCAGCAGACTGTCCAATAATGTTATGTGCAAAAATAAGGCAGATTCTCAACAGCTGTAGAATCACTGAATGAATGAATGGAAGATGGAAGTTGAAATAAGGAGGCAACTCCAAAATGGTTGAGCATACATGCATCCCATTTGACAAATTCCTTTCCGCTGTGCTCCCATGAAAGATGTGTTGGAAAGGTCTAAGTGTGAAATTGCCCTCTGAATCCAAGGCTTCCTACTGATGCTTCCTACAGTGGTCAGAAGTGGTGGAACCTGTATACACTCATTTTGGGTCAGCCAACCTAAAAAATAGTGTTAAATCAACTCCCTCTCTGTTTGATTTGGACATGGCTCACAAAGTATGGTTATTTTTTAAAACACACCCAGAAAAAAAAATCATTCTGAAATGCCTTATGATGTTGAGCGTTACAACAAAACAAAACTAGTCCCAGAAGCACTTTTAATTTCTCTCGTGCCAGGCTTTGCTGCCTGCCAATAGTGCCAAGAACCAATGCCCATTGCCCAATTCATTAAAAAGAGACTGGTTACTGTTAGCAGTCTCCAATAGTGTGACAGTCGGAATCCACACACACACACACACACACACAATGCTGGAGGAGACTCTTGAGAGTCCCATGGACTGCAAGAAGATCAAACCTATCCATTTTGAAGGAAAGCAGCCCTGAGTTGTCACTGGAAGGACAGATCCTGAAGCTGAGCCTCCAGTACTTTGGCCTCCTCATGAGAAGAGAAGACTCCCTGGAAAAGACCCTGATGTTGGGAAAGATGGAGGGCACAAGGAGAAGGGGACAACAGAGGACGAGATGGTTGGACAGTGTTCTCGAAGCTACCAGCATGAGTTTGACCAAACTGTGGGAGGCAGTGGAAGACAGGAGTGCCTGGCGTGCTCTGGTCCATGGGGTCACGAAGAGTCGGACACGACTAAACAGCAACATATACCCAACACATTTTACATATACTTTTGAGTTTTTTTCAGAATCACAAAACATACTTCTAATTACTAAATGGATGTTACCTTAACTTCAGCTAAAGTTGGGGATGGATGGATGGATCAATCAATCAATCAATCAATCAGTCAGTCAGTCACTGTCAGTTTCACCTGTGATCATCCATTCCCTCTATTCAACTGCGGGCTGTTGTTTTTTAACGCAAAAATAGCATTTAAATGCATATATTTCACAATGTATGAACGTCTAACCCTGCCCCCTGTAAACTAGGCATTCTTATTTACATTTTTTTGAGTGTTACAAAATTGGAAGAAGTGCGAAATCCAATGGATGATTCTGTTTTGCTCTGGATGTTACTGCGGGAGATCTGCATCATATAGGAACGTGGCAAATAATTACCGTATTTTTTGTTCTATAACATGCACCAGACCATAACACGCACGTAGTTTTTAGAGGAGGAAAACAAGAAAAAAAATATTCTAAACGAAATAGTGGATATATGATTTTTGTGGTTCATGCTGTGGCCACAGACATGTGATCTGACAGTGAGTTTGGAGTAGCTCAATGCCAAAATCCTGAGGATACATGTGGATCCATGCTTTGTAACCATGGAGGAGGGAAGGAAGGGGAACCATGGATCCTCTGCTCACGACTGCAGCAGATCCCCCCCCCCCGCCACCGCAGGCATTCGCTCCATAACACGCACAGACATTTCCCCTTACTTTCTAGGAGGAAAAAAGTGAGTGTTATGGTGCAAAAAATACGGTAATTCTGCAAGAATCCCTAGCTGCTTGGTAAGGACTGCAGAAGCACTTGAAATTAAAGCATTTAAAAATAAGGTTGTAATTAAAAAAAATAAGCTTGTAAAGTCACTTTATTCTGCACCCTAAGGAACGACCCGGCTTTGCAGAAGTGGTCCGCTTCCCAGAAGTTCTCATCATTTCCCCTGCTTGGGTGTGTAGCTTGTGATCCCAGGGAACATTTTCTTGACTCCAAGTTTTAAACTACTTGGCCTAAGTATTTTTGTAACATTTTCCATCTCCAGCACGTGCCAAGAATCTGTGAATGGCAAAGGCCAATATAAAAACCACCCACGTTTCTAACCAGCGCATGGCAAAATGCGCTGTTTCTTAATACCCTTCAGTGCGTCCCGGTGCCACACTCTCACTGACCTGAGGAGGTGGACTGGAGTCAAGTCTTGTGACACAAACCACAAATCGGTCAGGAAACACTCGCAGCTCTGCAAAAGAAGGAAGCACAGGGATGTTGTGTGTATCTTTGCCACCCCCCTCCCTCAAACACACGCATACCCAATGAGCCTAGACGCCCCTCTCTAAGCTGCCTCATCCCTTAAGATTTTAAACACGCAGCACTTTTTTCAACTGGCATCTATGCTAATGGCATTACTTACTCCTCTTGACAGACAAGAGCACCCAAACTGCATAAGCCTCATGGAAATATGCTGAAGTCAATCGCTAGAACTGAAGAAACCCCCCCCCCAAAAAAAAACCCAAACCACAAGGTTTTCCCACACACAGAGGACAGAAAATAAAATATTACACTTCTATTTCTTTGCACCTTGCCCAATTGTTTTTTCTTTTTCTTTTTGGGAATATGTTTTATTGGGATTTAAAGATCTAAAAATCATGCAGCGCAGAAGCAAAAAAGAAAGGGGGAGTCTGAATTAGGTTTTCTCTCCCCCCCCCCTTTTTGCTAAAAAAAATAACTTGCCACAAGACGAGAAGATAGAGTGTGACACTAATGATATTCATGTGGGTAGAGTCAGTGCATCATGTTGTCATAAATCTGCTGTTTTCTTTTTTCTTTTTCACCAAAATATGTTTTAATGACACAGCTTTGCCTTTGACTTTCAGACTATTTTTAGTGTAGAGTTGTAACAATACCAAATACATATCCATATTTAGATATTTCTCTGAATCTCAAGACTTCCCACCATCCCCTCCATGGGTCCAGTTATCAACTTTTCAACTGCATATTATTTCATAATCCATATTTTATACCTCTCCATATTATCCATATTATTTGCTACATTACAAGTGTTATTAAAAATCCTGCTAATGTTTTCATCTGCTTACAATGGCCTCCTAAATAAATTATAAAATTTTCCCATTCTTTATTCATGTTTTTGTCTTCTTGGTTCCTGAGCTTCCCGGTCAATTTTGCCATTTCGGCGTAGTCCAACACCTTGATTCACCAATCCTCTCTAGTAGGGATTTTGTCTTCTTTCCAATTGCCCAATCATTTCTTAACCCATATCACAACACATGGCATGGAAACTAGACTCTGTGAGCCAAGCTAGTTGTGGCATTGTGAGAATAGAATGAATGTACCCTTTTTTGATCAAACCTATCCATTCTTAAGGAAATCAGCCCTGAGTGCTCACTGGAAGGACAGATCCTGAAGCTGAGACTCCAATACTTTGGCCACCTCATGAGAAGAGAAGACTCCCTGGAAAAGACCCTGATGTTGGGAAAGATGGAGGGCACAAGGAGAAGGGGACGACAGAGGACGAGATGGTGGGACAGTGTTCTCGAAGCTACCAGCATGAGTTTGACCAAACTGCGGGAGGCAGTGGAAGACTGAAGTGCCTGACGTGCTCTGGTCCATGGGGTCACAAAGAGTCGGACACGACTAAACGGCTAAACAACAACAGCCTTTTTTGTTATTCAAATAGTAGCTGTGGGGATGGGGAGTTGCGCGCGCTCTCTCTCTCCCTCTCTCTCTCTCTATTGTGTAGTCCTGAGAGAAACAGCACCTCTGAAATTGCCATTCGCTCATACGTGGTGGACTTGTAAAAAAAAAAAGACACAGGCTTTTGGGGAATGATACATAATGAGTTGAAGAAGATGTTTAAAATAGTTGTCTCAAAAAAGCCTGAACAAAAAAAGTTGGTTAAATTGTTTATGTACGCTACTACTGCAGCCAGAATTTTGCAGGCACAGAAATAGAAAGAAGAAGAAGTTTCAACAAAAGAGGAGTGGACTTTAAAACTATTAAGACTATGTGGGGATGGTGAAATTGACGGCAAAAATAAGAGAGCCAAATGACGAAATGCCTGTAGAAGAGTGGAAACCCTTTCTGTACTATCTGAGAAAATACTATAGTCAAATGAAATTGCAGGCAGGATTTGAGATACAGTGGTACCTCGGGTTACATACGCTTCAGGTTACAGACTCCGCTAACCCAGAAATATTACCTTGTGTTAAGAACTTTGCTTCAGGATGAGAACAGAAATCGTACTCCAGCGGCACGGCGGCAGCGGGAGGCCCCATTAGCTAAAGTGGTGCTTCAGGTTAAGAACAGTTTCAGGTTTCCTTGGCAGGTTTTGAATAAACATTCACAAACTTTTTATTGATAATAATCAGCTAAATAATTTGAGGATTTATACAACTTTGTAACATGCAGAAAACAGCATTCTTAGAGAAACCAAAGACTGGAAATGAGGGAAGTCGGGGGGTGGGTGGGTTTTGTGGGGGGGGGAGGGAGGAAATATGGGGGGGAACAAGGATGATATGTTTTTGGATAATATGTCTTGTTATAATTTTGAATAAAAATAAAATAAAAAAGAACAATTTCAGGTTAAGAACAGACCTCCAGAACAAATTAAGTACTTAACCCGAGGTACCACTGCATAAGCAAAGGAATGCAAATCATAAAGGCATGTCATGTAGGATGCATGTTATAGAAAAAAAAGGATTACATTTAAGGCAGTAGATCAGGCACCCCCAAACTTGGCTCTCCAGATGTTTTGGGACTACAACTCCCATCATCCCTAGCTAACAGGACCGGTGGTCAGGGATGATGGGAACTGTAGTCCCAAAACATCTGGAGGGCCGAGTTTGGGGATGCCTGCAGTAGATAAAGGATTCGAACAGAAACATCATGGAAGTAAGGATAGGAAGTCAAAATGTTAGGGAAAGATTGTACTGAAACGTAACTGAATTCTTACCCCCCCCATGCCCCAAAAGTGAAGAACTAGACTGATGCATTTATTTTTTTAAAAAAACAAGCTCTGCTATAAGAGTAAACATCTAGTGTTTTTAAAAATGTAGCATTAATTTAAAGACAAACATGATTCAAGCAGGGATTTCAGCCTAACTCTTAAAAGTCCTGAGAGTGATGTTATTTCTGGCAGCGTAAGATTTGATGTCATATCCTCCTATTTGCTCCTTGGCTTGGGGAAACATGAAGAGAGACCAGGTCCAATGACATCACCTAGAATCGGTTTTCTAGAAGCAGGCTGGGCAACAGCCCTTCCTTGCATGGGCTTGTACCACCCTTTGACAATAGGCCTGACTCACAGAGCAAACTCCACTGATTCACAATCTGGAGACTCGGGGGAAAAAGCGCTGAGTCTTGCCCTCGCAGAAATGTGGTGTGTGGCCCAGCCAATTACCCTGACCCGAGTTAAAAGATTAAGAAGTTAGTTAGCAGTAAAGAACGACAGGACGACAGCCAGATCCTAACGCAAATATTGGCCCTGATTCAGCAGAAAGGCTTCCCTAGCAGCTGAAAGAAAGACTGTGTTTCAGGGTGCGGTCGAAATGGATCATCGGCACATCAGTGCTTGCTGTTGTGCTTCCGGCAGCTGCGATGTGTTGTCTCCATTCTTCTCGCACGAAAGAATGGCATGTGCACTTGCTGCTGCTGTTTTGTAGCATCTTCCTTCCACCCCACACATAAACATGGGATTGTGTGACACTCAATTGTGTGCGGGGGTACGTATGTGTGTGCCACATGTATGCACCCTGACATGGTCAACACAACCAGAGAAAACATTGTGCATAACACGATTTATTGGTCTGGCG
>JAXCMG010000070.1:3222654-3311807 GCA_034642415.1 Podarcis siculus | reverse complement strand
GACCCCCGCTAATTGATTTATTGGTCCACAATTAGCGAGTTATGGTAGCCCGGCAGGTCCGGCACACTTCCTCTGAGCACCTCTGCTGCTTCGCTCTTTCGTCCAGTCACGCCAGTAGCAGAGTTGAAGCACAGCGATGTAAAACAGCCTTACGTCCTTAGCTTAGCTTCCAGACAAACACACAGAGGCAGGTTTGTCTATTTACAGCTCTTTATTGGAACGTTTCAGCCATCACTGCTGGCAGCCATTGCAAAGCATGTCCCTCTCTCTCAAAGCACAGAGAGAACTGAACTCGACTCCTCCCACCTTCGAAAACTGACGTCAGAATGTTGAGGCATCATGGGAACTTCTTAACCTATTAAGTTCCAAACCCCAAGAAACATCACTAGTTCAAGCAAGTGAAAGGGAGAAGGCAGTGGGAGGGGTCATTCCACTCCATTTCCCCACCCCCACCCCCCGTTCCAGAACACCACTGAGATTGGGGCCATTCTCTTTGTTTTGTAGAAGATCTTTTTCGAATTATGAGCATTCCTCCGAAAAATATCTCCCCCCCAATCTAATTTAAACATTTCATGTAACTGATGGTATTATAACCAATCCATAACATGGCTCCTTACATTTTCCATTGATTTCAGTTTGGGTCCCCCTCCCCGTAAAGTACAGTAATTCCTTGTAAGTTGCCCACTGTCTATCCATATTAATTCTCTTAATAGTAATAGCCTTGATAGGAGATAGCCATAAAGCTGTTTTCCTTTCCAGCAGATTTTTATATTTCTCTCAAACTCTATACAGATTCTTCCTAAGAATATGGTTCATAAAACTTTTAAAATTTTCTTGCCTTCCCATACCAAAGACATGCATGCCAGCCGAATTTGAAATCATGGCCTTCTAAGTTCAGGATGCCTGCATTCTCCAGTGTAATCCATTCTTTTAACCAACACAAACAGACTGCCTCATAATACATTTGCAAGTCTGGCCATTCTGGAAATAAACCTCTCCTGCCATCACTCGCTTTCTCCCAAGTGTTAAACAAACAGCTTACCGCCATGGTGCCGACCCGTAATACATCGAAGATTCGTCCATCTTTTGACAAAGTAGGCTGAAATGTGAAAGTCTCCAGCTGCAACATAAAAAACAAAAACGAAGACAGCCATCAATAGATTTTTTTTATTGTTTATAGCCAATGGCCATCACAATATAAGCACAAATCACCAGGGAATGCTTATTGATCCATGCTGCTTTCACATAAGTAGCACATGTTATCAGAATATGCCTCTACAAAAATCTAGAGAATAAAAATCCACAAAGTAGACTGCAACTTAATCCTAGCCACCAAACAAGCCTGAACTGAAAACAAAATGAAATGTATGTTTTGCGGTACGGCTTTAAGGTAGGCCAAAAAGCAGTGAATCCATCTGCTTCTTTCCTCAAACTGCAATGTCCCTTGTGACATCTAAGGATGGCTTGGACAAAGGGATAGCCACTTCTCCATACTATTATATTTCCCCCACTGATAATTTTTCCTCTCTGGTCTCAGATGCTTGGGGAGGCTCAAATGTTTGTTTGCAAAGTACAGTCAAACATCGTTTTGCAGAGGGGATCCGTTCCGGGGGCCCGTCCACAAGCCGAAAATGCCGCACGTCAAAGCACCACATCAGCGTGTGGCACGATTTAATGCTTCTGCGCATTATGTAAGTGACAAACCCAGAAGTAACCTGTTCCGGTACTTCTGGGTTTGCTGCGGACGCAGAACAAGGTCTTACTGTAGATGCAATTGTTGCGGCAAATGCTCAAGAACCAGCTATAAGTTGCATTCCTTCCTGCACAGTATATACTACATCCCTGGATAAAATGCAATGCCTTCCATGGCCTTAATTCTTTTGCAAACAGTTGAATCTGAACCAGGTGAATAACACATAGTAAATGCTGCTTGAATGGGCTTTATAGTATTACACTACAGTGGTACCTCAGGTTAATAACTTCATTCATTCCGGAGGTCCGTTCTTAATCTGAAACTGTTCTTAACCTGAAGCACCACTTTAGCTAATGGGGCTTCCCGCTGCTGCCACCCAATTTCTGTTCTCATCCTGAAGCAAAGTTCTTAACCCGAGGTACTATTTCTGGGTTAGTGGGGTCTGTAACCTGAAGCGTCTGTAACCTGAGGTACCACTGTATTCATATTTTTCAACTGTATTGAAAAGTGAGTACAGTGGATGCTCGGGTTGCAAATGTGATCTGTGCGGGATGCACGTTCGCAACCCACAACATTCGCAACCCGCAGCGTTCGCAACCTGCGTCTGTGCGTGCTGTGATTCGCGCTTCTGCGCATGCGTGACTGCCGAAACCCGGAAGTAACCCATTCTGGCAACCTGAAGCATCTGTAACCCAAGGTATGATACTTGCTATAAATCTACTTTCCTTATTTTTAATTTTTTTCATTAAAATATTTATTTTGACGAAGTAATAATCATACATAAATAAGAATAAAAATGTGCACCCCGCCACTTAGACCATTCAATTTTAACTATCCAACCTCCCAAAATTTCAACGCCTCTTGCGATGGTTTGACCCCCTTCCGTTTTAACAGTACAAATTCTACAAACACCCTCCATATCTCCTCAAAATCATTTCTCCTGCATATTCCCCATCTCACCTTAATGGCACATGATAATTTATCATTAATAGCTATATCCCACACCTCTTTGTACCATTCTTCCATTTTATATTCTGCTTGCCCCTTACACTTCCTAGCTATAATAATTTGTGCAGCGGTCAATAAATTTGTGAGCAAGTCCTTCCTAGCCTGTGAACCTTCTACCCCATCGTAAATTGATAATAATGTTACCTCTTGACTTCCGGTCAGCTTTAACCCAGTGATTTCTGTTATCTCCCTAAACATCCCTTGCCCAAAAAAAGGTACATATTTACACCCCCACCACATGTGAACATAATTCCCGGTTTCCTGGTATCCCCTCCAACATAACACTGAATATTAATTGTTTATTTGATTTAATCTGACTGGTGTTAATTACCAAGAATTTATAATAATTTTCTTTTATTCTTATGGACAACATTTTCTTTCTTTTTAAAGATTTGATTGTTATCATTCACTTTAACACACCAAACAGAAAAAGAAAGCAAATTTCCATCACCGCCAAACAAAAAAGAAGGGAATTAATACATCAACTACCGTATTTTTCGCTCTATAACACGCTCCCAACCATAACACGCACATAGTTTTTAGAGGAGGAAAACAAGAAAAAAAATAT
This sequence comes from Podarcis siculus, assembly GCA_034642415.1. Taxonomy (NCBI): domain Eukaryota; kingdom Metazoa; phylum Chordata; class Lepidosauria; order Squamata; family Lacertidae; genus Podarcis; species Podarcis siculus. The sequence continues at coordinate 3,308,538 of JAXCMG010000070.1, read as the reverse complement.
TCTAAACAAAACAGTGGATGTATGATTTTTGTGGTTCATGCTGTGGCCACAGACATGTGATCTAACGATGAGTTTGGGGTAGCCCAATGCAAAAATCCTGAGGATCCATGTGGATCCGTGCTTTGTAACCACGTGAATGAAGGAACTGTCAGTAATGTATGGTATCTCCAATACAGTGATGAAGGAAGAGGGGGGGAGCTCACATTTGTCCTAGGCAAAGCAGCTAACTCCTAAGGGCCTAGGTGCCTTCACCCCCCATTAAATATTTGAGGGAGTCATCCCCCATCCCCCATTGTGGTATGTGAGTGGGGCTTACCTGGCTGTCTCCCCAATATTTTTTGAAGCTGGAAGAAGGAGGGAGGGAGGGAGGGAGGGAGGGAGGGAAGGAAGAGAGAGGGGGAACTCACATTTGTGCAGCTGCCTTGCCTCGAACCGAAGCAAAAAGAGGAGGAGATGCAGGGACACGAGCCTTGTAAGCTGCTTTGTTTGAATTTACCGGTGAGGTGCTGGGGGAGGGATGGAAGGGGATGCCCTCTTTGTCCCTCCTTCCAGCTCATTGTAAAGAAAGCAGAGTAAGAGCCACTTACATGTGTGTAAGGGAGAGCCATAGAGCAGGCAGACACTGAGAAAGAGAGGCTGTCTCCCTTCTCCCACCTTGGCTTTTACAGCTGCAGGCAGCTCTTGCCGGCTTCCAAGCTGCCTCCCTTCTCCAACCTCGCTAAAAAGCCATAGAGCAGGCAGACAGGAGGGAGAGAGACTGTCTCCCTTCTCCCACCTTGGCTTTTACAGCTGCAGGCAGCTCTTGCCGGCTTCCAAGCTGCCTCCCTTCTCCCACCTAGCTAAAAAGCCATAGAGCAGGCAGACGGGAGGGAGAGAGGCTGTCTCCCGACACTCAGCTGTTGCTCAGCTGTTGCCCCGCTTCTCAGGGAGCCAAGCGGAGGAAAAGAGGCTGCCGAACAGCCAGCAAGAGCGGCTCCTCCTGCCTGCATTCGCTCCATAACACGCACACACATTTCCCTTTACTTTTTAAGGGGGGAAAACTGCGTGTTATGGTGCGAAAAGTACGGTAATAGCCTCCAAATCATAAAAGTGGTCTTTTTCTATCGACCAGACTTCCCGTCTATTCCTTATTACAGATTCTGTATCATTTGTTCACTGCCATTACATAACTAGTTTTGTTCAAGTTTAATAACCCTTGATCCATTAATAGGTTTTACATCATTCTTACAATTGCTACTGAAATTATTCAAACACTGCAAATGACCTTAGACTACAATCGTTATTTTTCAAATATATTTTAAAAACTTCCTATTTTGAGATAAATACCTGTTTTGATTTATTTTTTATTTTTTTCTGACATGCTATCTAATTCTGTATATTCAGCCAATTTTTGAATCCATTCTAATCTTGACAGGACTTTGTCACTTTTCCAATTTGCCGCAACGAGAACTCTTGCTGCAACCATGGCATATAAGATCTCTTTAACATTTTCAATGTACATTTCTCCCATATTTTCCCCCACCTTTGACTATCTATCTGCCCCGCTGTCTCCTTTTCCCACACCTCTAAATCTACCTTCCTTATAAGGTCATTCCAAATCTCTTAGCTTATCTCTAGTAAATGCAATGATAAGAAAATAACTGCTGAAAATTGTGGTGTTTTGCTCCTTCTCCTCCTGTGCTATACTAGGAACCAAGCCTTGACATTATATCTGTGGTTTGTCATCCTCTAAACGAGTGTTTCTCAAACTTGGGTCCCTGGCTGTTGTTGGACTACAACTCCCATCATCCCTGACCACAGGTCCTCCTTACTAGGGATGATGGGAGTTGTAGTCAACAGCAGCTGGGAACCTAAATCGAGAAATGCTGTTCTAAACAAGCTACAAGCTGTAACTAAAGTATGTTCGCGGCTTACCCCTCATGGCTTTTTTTGGGGGGGGGGGAGTGTGTAAACTATGGCTGAGTTCCTGGAAGCCCAGCAGGAACAGGGGAAGGAGCGATGTGCTGGTGGTTTTCTCACTGTGCACCAGTACTTCTTCACACAGCGATTGGTTAAACTAGGAGACTCCCTTCATCAGGAGGCTGCAACGGCCAATGACTTTGATGGCTTTAAAAAAGGAACAGGCAACTTCACAGAGGACAGGACTGGTGGCTACTAGCCACGACAGCTCAGCTCGGCATCCACAGAAGGAAGCAGCAATACATCTAAATGCCAGGACGCGGGTGGTGCTATGGTCTAAACCACTGAGCCTCTTGGGCTTGCCGATCAGAAGGTTGGTGGTTTGAATCCGTGCGATTGGGTGAGCTCCCGTTGCTCTGTCCCAGCTCCTGCCAACCTAGCAGTTTGAAAGCACACCAGTGCAAGTAGATAAATAGGTACCGCTGTGGCGGGAAGGTAAACGGCGTTTCCGTCTGCTCTGGTTTCCGTCACAGTGTTTCGTTGTGCTAGAAGCGGTTTAGTCACGCTGGCCACATGACCTGGAAAGCTGTCTTCAGACAAACGCCGGCTCCCTCGCCCTGGAAGTGAGGTGAGCGCCGCAACCCCAGTCACCTTGACTGGACTTAACTGTCCAGCGGTCCTTTACCTTTTTACCTTTTACCTTACATGCAAACCAGGCCGTTGCATTTATTTAAAGACTTGCCCAAACCACATGGATGAGAGAAGGCACTGTATGTCTTTCCACACTACTCTTTAAAATGCAATAATTAGCAGTTTACCTGCATGGAGCCATCTTAATTCATGATTTGCCTGCTATTAGGAACAAGTAGTAATTAAAGATATCCCGTGGATCTCTAGTGTTTAGCTCCATGGCACATTGACTCATATTTACCTGTTGCTGCGGAGTGGTGTTTTACTGCCGCTCTGCGTGTGACCTCACAAATACATTGGCTCCAAAAGTCACCTTTCTCTAGGGAGGTCAGTTTTGGGGGCCGAATCGGCCATTTGTCGTGCTGATGACCTGGTCCAGGAGAGAGATGGGCGAGTGAGAGCCTATTAATCTGGCTGGCTGTCTCAGCAGCTTTGGATACCATTGCTCACAATATTCCCCTACACCATTTCAAAAGATTAGGGTTCAGAGATTTTGTATTGCAGCAGTTCCAGAAAGGTATGGATGGCTCGTACACCCCAGGTAGTGTGGTTGCTGACCTTGAGCCAGACATCCTGGAGAGTGAAGTCAAATGGGCCTTAGAAAGCACTGCAAATAACAAGGCCAGTGGAAGTGATGGTATTCCAGCTGAACTGTTTAAAAATTTAAAAGATGATGTTGTTAAGGTGCTACACTCAATATGCCAACAAGTTTGGAAAAATCAGCAGTGGCCAGATGATTGGAGAAGATCAGTCTACATCCCAATCCCAAAGAAGGGCAGTGCCAAAGAATGCTCCAACTACCGCACAATTACACTCATTTCACACGTTAGCAAGGTTATGCTTAACTATGGCAAAGTTTGAAAAGACCCTGATGTTGGGAAAGATGGAGGGCACAAGGAGAAGGGGACGACAGAGGCCGAGATGGTTGGATAGTGTTCTCGAAGCTACCAACATGAGTTTGACCAAACTGCAGGAGGCAGTGGAAGACAGGAGTGCCTGGTGTACTCTGGTCAATGGGGTCACGAAGAGTTGGACACGACTAAACAATAACAAGAAGAAGTTCAATTTTACGTGTGAAGAAATGTAGCTACACATCAGCCTTGAAATCTTACTAATTTGGAGAGGATCTGCAAAGAAGCGTGGGACAAAATACCCCCTGAGATGTATGAAAACCTGGTGGCCACCTACAAAAAAAGTCTGACCTCTGTAGTTGCCAACAAGGGTTTTGCCACCAAGTACTAAGTCATCTTTTGCAAGAGGATCAAATACTTATTTCACTCATTATAATGCACGTCAATCTCTGACTTTTGTCTTCTGGATTTCTGGGGGTTGTCTTTCACAGCTACAATAAACCTACCGTTAAAATTATGGACTGGTCATTTCTTTGTCAGTGGACAAACGGGCAAAGTTAGCAGGGGATCAAATACTTGTTTTCCTCACTGTATGTGGAGATGGCGAAACTCAACAGCAAAAAATAAAGAAACCCCAAAAGACGAAATGCTTGGGGGGAGGGGATGACTGGGACGTTTTTCGGGCTATCTGAGAAAATACTATGGTCAGATGAAATTCCAGGCAGGGACTTGAAATATCAGCAAAGGAATGAGAATGATAAAGGAATGCAATGTAGGATGCATGTTATATATAAATTAAATGATGCGGGAGCTAGGATACAACCTTGCTTATCTCCATTTGTGGCTGGTACGGATTCTGTGAGCTGCCCATTTGTACAGCAACACCCTTTCAGCACAGTGTTTTTATGTTGTTGTTGTTTAGTCGTTTAGTTGTGTCCGACTCTTCGTGACCCCATGGACCAGAGCATGCCAGGCACTCCTGTCTTCCACTGCCTCCCGCAGTTTGGTCAAACTCATGTTAGTAGCTTCGAGAACACTGTCCAACCATCTCGTCCTCTGTCGTCCCCTTCTCCTTGTGCCCTCCATCTTTCCCGACATCAGGGTCTTTTTTAGGGAGTCTTCTCTTCTCATGATGTGGCCAAAGTATTGGAGCCTCAGCTTCAGGATCTGTCCTTCCAGTGAGCACTCAGGACTGATTTCCTTAAGAATGGAAAGGTTTGATCTTCTTGCAGTCCATGGGACTCTCAAGAGTCTCCTCCAGTGTTTTTATACAGACATTTAATCAAGAACAATAATCTTTTATCTATACCTGAAGAGTCCAACTTATCCCACAGTCTTACTTGAGAGATGGAATGCAGCTTTCAAATGAATGAAAGCTGCGTATAGCACACCACCTGGTTTCTTAACATAATTATCTCTAAAATGGGCTGGTACAAAGCAATGGTCTATACTGGATCTGCCTTGTCCTAACCCAGTTTGCTCTGCGGCAAAAACAGCTTCATCAGTTATCCAATCAACAAGCTTACTGTAAAGATGCTTTGCATATAATTTGCTAATTACAGGTAGCAAACTAACTGATCTATAACTAGCTGGATTGGATGAAAGGCCCTTTTTGAATAGACTACTGCATAACATTTAAGGATTTGAACAGAAACATCATGGGAGTAAAGATGGGAAGTCAAAATATTAAGGAAAGGCGGCATTGAAACTTAATTGAATTTGTTAAATTGTATGAAAATCAATAAAACTTTTTTTGGGGGGGGGGGAGAATTTACGTGCAGGGATGGTTCCAGAAAATAGCATGGTGTGGCTCCCTGGCAACTAGAGTGCTGAAGGGCCCTATCCTGTTGCCAATGTAATTTAATATTTACCGTATTTTTTGCTCTATAAGACTCACTTTTTCCCTCCTAAAAAGTAAGGGAAAATGTGTGTGCGTCTTATGGAGCGAATGCAGGCTGCCCAGCTATTCCAGAAGCCAGAACAGCAAGAGGGATTGCTGCTTTCACTGCGCAGCGATCCCTCTTGCTGTTCTGGCTTCTGAGATTCAGAATATTTTTTTTCTTGTTTTCCTCCTCCAAAAACTAGGTGCGTCTTGTGTTCTGGTGCGTCTTATAGAGAGAAAAATACGGTATATGCAACTGCTGAGAACGGCTATTAGGAGAGTTGGAGCAAAGTGTCATCAGTATGTGGATGACACCCAACTCTATTTCCCTGTAACATTTGAGTCAGGAGAGGCTGCGCATGTCATGGATCTGTGCCTGGAAGCAGCAATTTAGTGGATGAGAGCCAATAAGCCAAGACTGGATCCTGACATTATTTTTAGGAGGCTTAAACACCTTCACAGGAATTCAAAGTTTCCCTAAAGCCTAGTTCCTCATTGCGGCATATAGGCTTGAGAGAAAAAGCGTATGATCTACGAGTAGGGGAAAAAATGGTTTCCGCTGGGAGTTGGAACTCATTCAAATGATACCAATTTCACTTGGAAAAGTGCCTTTGATATGACAACTACAGACAAAGGCCTTCGTCACTCTGTTCACACCCCTGTGGTTAGAGATTAGAAAAATTAGAGGAGCTGATCAACAGCCGCATCCTATGCCTTTAGTGTGTTGAATGCAAAAGACCCTAAATCCAAACTGACAGCGCCAACATTTTCTTTTCGTTTGTTTTTAAAATAGCTGTTTCTATTTAGGCGGCAGCAACATTTTCATTTCGAAAAAAGAATAAATTCCTGAGGGTTAGCCAGGTTAGCCCACGGCAGCCACCACAACCAAAATCCTTGTGGCTCCTCGAAGATTAATCACTTTGGCCCGCAAGGCCATCCCCAACAAGCTATGCTTCCCCTCTGCAGGGAAGTGGGACCGATTTGGATGGATCTAAATGGTTTCCAGAGAGTAGTAGGGGATGTTTTATCTCATGTTGATGGCCTTTCAGCTGATTCCCTGGTGGCCCGCTGGTGTTAACCAGGGCTATCGACTGTCTGGGTCTATAGTGCCCTCTCTGATTGCATGGAATCTGGACAGCCCCGTGGTTTTCTCCAGGGCTAAGGGCACAGAGCCTCTTGGGCTTGCCGATCAGAAGGTCGGTGATTCAAATCCCCGCGACGGGGTGAGCTCCCGTTGCTCAGTCCCTGCTCCTGCCAACCTAGCAGTTCGAAAGCACGTCAAAGTGCAAGTAGATAAATAGGTACCGCTGTGGCGGGAAGGTAAACGGCGTTTCCGTGCGCTGCTCTGGTTCACCAGAAGCGGCTTAGTCATGCTGGACACATGACCCGGAAGCTGTACGCTGGCTCCCTCGGTCAATAAAACGAGATGAGCGCCACAACCCCAGAGTCGGCCACGACTGGACAAATGGTCAGGGGTCCCTTTACATTTACCTTTAAGGGCAATGAAACAATCACTGAGATGGCTAGAGTGCCGGAAAACACTTTCTGAATCGGATTGGACACGGGTTAGACCTCAACGTCGACACTACCAAGTGGTGATAGCGACAGCGAAGAGGACCTTCTTCACTGCCTCTATTGCATCTGCAGAAAACAGCAGCAGGAGACTCTTTCAAGCGGTTTGCAATTTAGCAGACCCACCCCATTGGGGCCCTGTAAGGACCTTAAGATCTTCTGTAATGATCTTGCAATTTTTTGCAGATAAAGTCGCTCAGATTCGGAAAGAGGTAGACTCCACCGTGGGAGCAGGGCCAGGGTGGGAGAGTGCTAGAGTCCTGTCTAGTCAAGTTGCATGGGATCAATTCCAATCTGTTACCTCTGAGGATGTGGACAGGCTGCTTGGACAAGTGAAACCAACCACCTGTCTCCTTGATCCTTGCCCATCCTGGCTCATAATTATTATCCTGGCTCATATTATTATAAGCCACACCTGCCTGCCTCCCTCACCTGATGTCCTCAGTTGAGGGGCAGGTACGATAGAACAGCTGCGAAGAAATAAATTGGAAGCTTCAAGCGAACAACCGATCAGAAGTCTCACTGGGAACAGCAGAAGCCCCATCAACTACTATTGAGCGGGGTTCACTTTTTCCATTTCGAAGAGGCAGTATGAATCCAAACCACTTCCTCCAAATGGACACCCTGCAACCACCGGCCAGCTGATTGGCAGTTACTGTGGCCTCCTTGGAATACTGACAGGTGCCAATCACCCAGCATCAGGTGACTGGCAGACAAAACGTGCCCGCAGTGGGTGGGGGAATTAAGAATCAGCCTGTCTGCTGTATCCACTTCCCTGTATTTGTTCCATGCAGCCAAAAAATCAGTCAATGAAATGTGCTATTTGAAACACCACTATTTGCAAAGAAATTAAGGTTGGAGGAGGCAAGACCCCAGCAGCAGAGGTCTTGTCGAGATTTTCGACTTAATGTTTTTGTTGGGGATAATTCAGATGGAAATTCCCAGGTGTCAAAAATGTTATTTATGTATGCCACTACTGCGGCCCGTGTTTTGTTAGCACCCAGATGGAAAACGAGCGAGGTCCCAACCAAAGAAGAATGGCAACTTAAATTGATGGAGTACGCGCAGCTTGAGGACCTAACATATAGAATAAGAGAACAAGAAGAACATACGTTTAAGGAAGACTGGAAAATGTTTATTGAATATATGGTGGAAATTGTGTAGACTTGAAAAAGTTGGCAGCATTAAGATAAATTCAACAGTGTAAATATGTTTTGATGGATGTAATAATGGAATAATGAATGGTTTAGTTTATGTAAAATATGCAGGGATTTATGTTATGCAAAATGAACCATGGAAAGAGAAGAAGGGAAGGCAATGATAGTTTAAGGTTGTTAAGCAACCTTTTAACTTGTAAAGCAGAAAATTTAATAAAAATGTGTGTGTGTGTGTGTGTGTGTGTGTGAGAGAGAGAGAGAGAGAGAGAGAGATTTTCGAGTTAACCACAGAAACTGCTGGACTAAGCTTGGTGCTGCAAGTAGTGTTGTTTGGCCCCTAATTATAGCATTTTGAAGGAAGTGGTATTTCAGCCTCCTTGGTTTGCTTTGCAAGTCCCTGAACTTGCCAGGTCACCTGCAGCCTCCTCTGGAAAGCTTACTAAGGCAGTACCTGACAAGTTGACTTGGACATCGACGAGGCTGCCAGCAAGAATCTGCAGCACAGGATAGAGCAGCGTAAAGCTGTCTCCCACGGCTATTAAAGACCGTTCACCTGGGGAGCCTGGGAAAATGCCTTTTTTGCTGCTGAGTTATCCAGAATAGCCTGGCAGGTGTGCCCTTCCCAGCAAAAACTGGCAGCTGAAGAGCTCCTCGAATGAATTCAGCAAAGCCTTCTTCAAAACCACAAAACAGGCCTTAGGAGGCCCACAATGATCCAAAACATTTCTGTACGTGTCACTCCCATTGTTTGCTCTGTACCAAAATCTCTGTATTTCCCCCCACTTTACCACCCAGTCATTTTAGATTAGAAATACTCTGTTCTTTGCTTCTCAGTTATGTTTTAAGACAGGCCGTTTTTCTTTGCTGCAGGGACTGAAAACCTCACATATCTGGAAAAAATACATTAAAAACTAAAGTATAGATATATTAAAAAATGTGACACAGAGTAGACGAGATAATTGGTTGAAGCAGAAGTTCGCAAGAGTGCTAAAAGATTTGATTGTCTAATCTGGCTAATTTCTTTTAAGAGCGTAACATTTGTTAGCCCATGTAGGCACATAAATATTTAGCATCCCTACTAGCATATCCAGCTCTCTGCATTTTCGGGACGTTTAATGATATCTAATCCCTTAATTATCTTTCTCCGCTCAATATTTCAACAGAGAAGCCTCGAAGCTACAGAAAAGAGCTTTCATTTAAAGTTTGCCTGCTGCTCCCAGTAAAAAAATTCCAGAGCAGGTCAAACGCTTGAGAAATCCCTTTGAGACTTGTGACATATATACTGGGGTGGGGTGGGGGGCGGGTAATGAGAACGGTCAATGACCATCAATAGCACCCTGCGTCAAATCTTTCTTTTGGGGTTCAAAGAACTTTCGGAGCAATTTTTGGTTGGTGGTGGGAAGCTGCAGGGAAACAGAGAAAGAGGGCGATTCATTACATTCGTTCGTATAAATATAAAATCACAATCAATGATATCAAAATATAACAATCGCCTGCATGCCTGAATCTCTCTCCTGCAATCCTTCTCTAGGGGCAGTTGGTGGCAGATAGACCTGAGAAGTAGCTGGGGAGTGGAAATGGATAGATATATAGGAGCCAGCATGGTGTAGTGGTTAAGAGCGGTAGAATCGTAATCTGGTGAACTGGGTTCGATTCCCCGCTCCTCCACATGCAGCTGCTGGGTGACCTTGGGCTAGTCACACTTCTCTGAAGTCTCTCAGCCTCACTCACCTCACAGAGTGTTTGTTGTGGGGGAGGAAGGGAAAGGAGAATGGTAGCCGCTTTGAGACTCCTTAAGCAGAGTGAAAGGCGGGATATCAAGTCCAAACTCTTCTTTTTCCTATTCTCACATCTATCTGCTGTCAGCAATTTTGCCTGGAAACCTAGTGAGATGAACCAAAGGGATATGAGAAGTGCCGGATTTACGTATAAGCTAAACAAGTTATAGCTTAGGCCCCACACTCTTGCCCCCCCCCCCAAAAAAAAATTTAAAGGGAAAAAACCTTGGTGTACCTTTCCAAAATATAAGATAAAAAACAAATGAAATAAAACCTACATACAGCAACAGTGTTTTGTGTTCTGTAGGCTCCTATGATGTAAGTAATGGGCCCTGCCTGCTAGCCTGCTCCCTAAAATATCACTGGTTTGCTCATTTCTATATATAGGGTGCCTACATTCTGAATGGACTGGTTGAATGGCAACATGTGCAAATGGCTTTAGATACCTGTTAGGTCCATAAATTACCATATAGCATATATTCAACACAAAAAACAGCAATAATTTGTTGTTGACAAAGGACAGCTAGACATATAAAGGGCCCCATTACCTTCAGTAGCTTAGGGCCTCATCAAGCCTAAATCCGGCCCTGGATATGAGAGTTCTGAACGGGAAAGGATTTGAGCCCAATTCATGCACCACTCACATATTCCCATGTTCATGGAGGAGTGAGACTTAGCTTTAATGTGTGCCACTCCCGACATCGCTACCTGCTTCTGCAGCAAATGTGTGTTGGGTTGGGTTCTCTGCAGTGAAATTCTGATGCAAGAGCATCTGTTTTTGACTTGGGGCTCAGTCAGAGGCCACGGGGCGATTACCCCAGGCACAAAATGATTAAGGGCACAAAATCTCAACACTCAGTATTGAATACAGTTGCATGCTTCCATCGCTGGGCTCCGTTGAAAAAGGCTTTCCCCCCCAAACCAGGAAGTGACCTCTCCAGACAACGGAATGACTCTTCTTTTTTATCTCTGCGGCTGCGATCTCCTGGGTGACACAGTTGAATGTGCATGTGTACTCTGTCCATTTCCCTTCCTCCCACCCCGTCTGCGTGGCCCCGGGCTCTGGCAACCCAAGCTACACCACTGAGCTCAGGACAATGCTCCCTGCTGCTATTAGACAACAACAACATCAGTGAGCTAATGAATGTGCAGAATAATATGGTGTGATCTCCGCAGTAAGGACCAGCAGGATAAAGCTGGATTTCCATGGTTGTCAGGGGCGTCTTTCTCTCCAGTTTTGTGTCACGCCATGCGCCCCATGGGGGCCATTTTGTGACTGGAACCATAGCACTTTCTCTCAAAATTTAAATTTCCGAAAGTTTAGAGGTAGCATTGTTATCAATTTATGATGGGGTGGAAGGTTTGCAGGCTATGAAAGGCTCGCTCACAAATTTATCGACAGCTGCATGAATTGTGATAGCTAGGGAGTGTAAGAGGCAAGCAGAATATAGAATGGAAGACTGGTACAAAGAGGTGTGGGATATAGCTATTAATGATAAATTAAAATGTGCCATTAAGGTAAGACGGGGAATATGCAGGAGAAATGATTTCAAGGAGATATGGAGGCTGTTTGTAGAATTTGTACTGTTAAAATGGAAAGAGGTCAAACCATTGCAAGAGGTGTTGAAATTTTGGGAGGTTGGATAGTTACGATGGAATGGTCTTGGTGGTGGGGTGCATTTTTATTCTTATTTATTTATGATTATTACTTTGTAGGGGGAAAATTTCATTCTGGTCCAAAAAGATTGGCAAACTCTGATCCAGAGTGTACTTCCTCAGGCTGCAGGTGGGACTTTACATGGCTGAAGAGAAAACATTTCCATAAAACTTAATTCAAAAGCATCCAAGCAGGAAACTAGCATGTCACAGAGAACATGAGTCAAGAACTCTTTCCCCCAGCATCTAGTTGTCTAATTTTTGTGTGTAGAGGTTTTCATTTTGCCAGATCAATTCATATGAGCTCCCAGCCATGGTCTGAAGCAGTTTAGACCAGACACAGGTTTACCATCTCGTCTGCTATTAGTGTGAATTAGGACAACAAAGTGTGATAGAGAAGCAAACCGACTAGTTGCCCCACTTTCCAAGGAGCCAGGCCTGTAATAATCCAGTCAAAACAGGCACACAGGCAACTCCTCCCAGCACATACATTTATTACTGTTTATTTCCGTAAAACCATCAGTGTGTGTGGCATTTTACAAAGCAAGAAACAAGAAAGGCAGTCCTCCGTCCCAAGGAACTTTCAATTTAAATTTCAACAGCAGGAGAGGCAACGGACGGAGGGAAAGGCAGAGCAAAGGAGAATGGGATGGATATGCACAAATGCATTTGCAAGTGCAAGTAAAAATGTGGTGAAAACTAGGCAGATAGTCTCTCGCTATCTGTACTACAAGAAATCTGGAGGGGTGGGGACGGGGGCCTTTCTGTCCCACCTCCTAAGAGCTTATCCAAATGATCAAACCAAAACATTCTCCAAACTCATTTTACCCATTCCTTTGCAGGACATCCTTTTCACACTATCCCTTCCAGACACAGTAGCCGTAGGGAGAAAAACTTGGGGTGCACAAAGTCTTCTGAAAATTGGGAAAGGATATCCATGCTGCTTTAAGAAATAAGACTAGGCAATATGAGCCCCAAAACAGGAGATGGAGAGCAGAGAGATGCAATTTCTTGCTTTTCTAGTAAAAAAAAAAAAAAGCTTTAGAATAGCAGTAGGAAATTGGTGGCTCGTGGGGCAAATCCAGTTCACCAGATGCCCTACTATTCACTCATGATATAAGCTAGTGGCTATTTTAAAGAAACAAGCCAGCAAAAATGAACAAATGTCCTTCTAGTTCCATGAAGCTGTGTTCACCCTATATGAGACAGTTTTCATCCTAAGGCCAAAGAAAACCAAGGGACCAGCCTGAGCCATGGAGTTTTGCTAGGCAGCCCTATCAATCATCAGCTAATTCGCTGCCATCCAGTGAAATTCTTCTTTCTATTCACCCCAACAGTGGGTTGTTGTTTTTTCAGGTGGTAGACTGTCTTATGGGTCCATACTGAATTCTGGACCATTGTACCCCAATGGACAGAATGCCTTGTGCTGGCTTGACTCAATGACTGTATCCCCCTCCAAGACAACATTACCATAGGCAAAATAATTTCTAATGGCGCTCAGCTATTCAGCCTGACTATTTGATGGAAGTCTAGGTAATGAGACAATTCAACACTCAAAAGCTTAAGCTAAAAAACAACTGTGGGGAAATCGCACTCTGTTTGTTGTTATAAGCAGCTCCTACCTTTCAGAGACAAAGAATTAACTTTTGCATGTTCTGTTTCCTTCGACTGTCCATGCCGTTTGCGACCTTTCAGGTACTGCGCCACCCTTGAATCAACCACATCTTTTAGCAGCAAGCAGACATCCTAGAAGAAATATTTGTTTTCAGACAGGTTGGAGCATCTTCTATGAAGTCCGAGAAACCACTTATGAATTCTCAGATTTGTTTATCGTGAAGTCCTTGCAAACAATGCAGGCTGCAGTTCTAAACTTGATTTGAAATCAACTGCATATATTTCTAAGTACATCATGGTCATTCCTAGATCCACGTATACTAAGTGAGCATTTTGGACATCGGACAGGAGGGAAATAATAGAAAAGTGACAAATCCCTGAGCAATCTTACAGCTGAGGGCAGGAGCAGCAAAGTGACTGCTCTTTGCTTTTGTACCGTACTTTGTACACATCAGTCAAAATAAAGAGATGTCACTCAAGCTTGCAGGCAAAGGGATTTGGCAAACAGGAGAAGGCAAGCAAAGTGGGGGAGGTAAGAAAAGGTAAGCATCAAGATTGACGCTGCTTAGTTGCTGTCTTTTAAATGGAAAGGCAGAATATAAATGCAACACATCACTGCCCATATTCTTCCTTAAGCAAATCTAAATGTTTTCTTTTCTACATATGCTGCTCTATGGGCTGCTCTGACATACAGGAATCAGCAAGACAGGCACACCCCTCCAGTTGGAGTGAAGAGAAGCAAGAAGAAGGAAGGGAGGGAGGGAGGGAGATGCTCCTTTGCCGCAGTAGCACAAATACCTGCAGCTTCAGCTGTTCTAGAAGATCATGAACTCCAGATCATACATGCAGGCAGTATCTTCAAATCTATCTATCTATCTATCTATCTATCTATCTATCTATCTATCTATCTATCATCTATCTATCTGTCTGTCTATCTATCTATCTATCTATCTATCATCTATCATCTATCTATCTATCATCTATCTATCTATCTATCATCTATCTATCTATCTATCTATCTATCTATCATCTATCATCTATCTATCTATCTATCATCTATCTATCTATCTATCATCTGTTTTCTATTAAATTTTCTGTTTTACAATTTAAAATACTCATTTAAACATCCTTAAAATATCAATGACTTCCCTTCTTCTCTTTCCATGGTTCATTTTACATATCATAGATCCCTGCATATCATAGATTTTACAAAAACTATACCATTCAGTATTCCATTATTGCATCCATCAAAACTTGTTTACACTGCTGAATTTATCTCAATGCTGCCAGCATTTTCAGCTGTACACAGTTATTTCTCATATATTCATTAAACGTTTTCCAGTCTTCTTTAAGTTGTCAATCTCCTTTGGTTGGGACCTCACTTGCTTTCCATTTTGGGGCTAACAAAACACGGGCCACAGTTGTTGCATACATAGATAACCTTTTCTGACAACTGGGAATTGTCATCTGAATTATCCCCAACAGAAAGGACTGGGTTTTTTGGGAAAGTACTTTTAAACATTTTTTTCAATTCATTATAGATCATTTCCCGCTACTCTTTTACCCTTTTACAAGTCCACCACATATGAAAGAACGTTCCCTCTGTCTCTTTACATCTCCAGCACTTATCTGATTCAGTCTTATACATCCTTAGCAAGCCTACTCGGAGTTAAATAACATCTGTGAATCATTTTCAGGTAGTTCTCCTCCAAAGAATGACATGCTGTAAACTTCAGGTCACTTTTCCAGAGTTTTTCCCTGCAGTACAGTGGTACCTCGCAAGACGAATTCCTCGCAAGATGAAAAACTCGCAAGACGAAAGAGTTTTTCGTTTTTTGAGTTGCTTCGCAAGACGTATTTCCCTATGGGCTTGCTGCGCAAGACGAAAACGTCTTGCAAGTTTGTTTCCTTTTTCTTAAAACCGTTAATACCCAGGGTGCATTGCTTGAAGAGGTGCTTTGCAAGACGAAAAATTCGCAAGACGAAAAAACTCGCAGAACGAATTAATTTCGTCTCGCGAGGCACCACTGTATCTTCAAATATCATATCAATTCCAACAAAAAAGGGAGCACAAATAAAAATTCCCAATATATTAGGAACATGCAATAACCAAATGTGGATAAGCCAATGCAATCTCCTGCTTTCCCTGCTTAAATTGTGTGCTTTTAAGGCACAAACGATTGAGCCTTACCTCTCTCTTACGATCAGAAAACCACACGGTGTCCTTACTGGAGTCACGCGACGTAACATGGAAATCCACCAGAACAGCAAAGTTTCCACACTTCGGATGTTTGTGGTAGAAAGCAGAAAAGGGAGATAACAGAAAATCTTTTTTATACTGTGTTATTATACACATCATAGAATCATAGTTGGAAGAGAAAACAGGGGTCAGCTGATCCAACCCCGTGCAATGCAAGAATCTCAACAAGGTGTTCCTCATCCAATCTGAAACCACACCAGACCCTGCTTAGCTTTGCAAACATGCTAGTAGTTTTATTGCTGCAAGCTTAGTGTGGTTCTTGGAGTTCAAAGCTAGGTCTTATATTACTGAATATTACCCATGTGCAGGATATAACATAGCATCATAACTGCCCTATGAACATGCCGTTTATCATAGGAATCTTAATATTTTGTTATGAAAACCTAATCAATTCAATATCAATGCATCAACTAGAATGTATAAACTTTAACATAAAAAATTATCCAATTCACGCCCGCTTAATTTTTAAAAATGGATTGAGAAATTCTTCTTTGAATAGTGTGCCTGACATTTCACGTTAGCCTATCAAACTGTTCACGTTACTTTTTTTAAAAAAAATAAGAACTGCCTTTTCCCAGCGGAGGCAAGTTACGCTGGCTTAAACAGAAATGAAGGAGTGAGGAGCATTCTGTGGTGTTCTAGATCTCACCTGTGGCAAGACCAGGTGAGGGTCTGGGGGGTCACCTGTATCACCAAGAACCTCAAGTATCCCTTTTCCAGCAGATGAGGTAGTTTGGTAGGGAAGAGGGAGCTGTGACTGACGAGTACCCAAGAGAAAGTACACATCCTTATCGGTGGATATTCATCTGTGGAAGCACAGAGAGATACAGGGGCTATGTGGTCATCACTGTTCAGCTGCCCAGCACAAATATGGATCATGACATCAGAAATACATCTTCTTTGGCGATCACTTGTAGATGAGTAAGATTGTCTTCCATGAACACAGTCTTAACAGTGAGTCCGTAAGTGACCGTGGAGGCCAATTCTGGATCCACACGTCCTTCCACAGTGGGGACATAGGTTTCTGGGCATGATGTTGATCATGATGAGGGTTTGCCAAACGTGCCTTCCTCTTAGTATGTTTCTCCCTTTCGTCCTGAGCTTGAGCGTCTTCAAAGCCCATAGTTCTAGTTACAGGTAGGTAGTTGTGTTAGTCTGCCATAGTCAAAAATAAAAAATAAAAAATCCTTCCAGTAGCGCCTTATGAACTACCGTATTTTTCGCCCTATAGGACGCACTTTTTCCCCTCCAAAAATGAAGGGGAAATGTATGTGCGTCCTATGGGGCGAATGCAGGCTTTTGCTGAAGCCTGGAGAACGAGAGGGGTCGGTGCGCACTGACCCCTCTCACTCTCCAGGCTTCAGGAGAGCCCCACCGCCAGCCCCACAAGCTCGGGGGACAGTGGGGAGGTGGAACGCCACCATCCCGCTGTCCCCTGACATGGTTTGGAGGCTGGCCGCAGGGAGAAGCGTGCTTCTCCCCGCTGCCAGCCCCGCAAGCTCGGAGGACAGCGGGGAGGCGCAGCGCGCCATCCTGCTCTCTCCCGACGTGGTTTGGAGCCTGGCGGTGGGGAGAAGTCCGCTTCTCCCCTCCGCCAGCCCCGCAAGCTCGGGGGACAGCGGGGAGACGCAGTGTATCTGAAGAAGGGTGCATGCACACCAAAGCTCATACCAGTAACAAACTTAGTTGGTCTCTAAAGTGATGCTGGAAGGAATTTTTTTATTTCAAAGCCCATGACACCTTTGGTAAAAGCTGTTCTCCAATTGGAGCGCTCACAGGCCAGTATTTCCCAGTTGTCAGTGTTTATGCTACATTTTTTTAAAAAAAGATTTGCCTTGAGAGAGTCTTTAAACCTCTTTTGTTGACCATCACCATTAAGCTTTCCATTTTAAAATTTGGAATAGAGTAGTCGCTTTGGAAGACAATAATCAGGCATCCGCACAACATGACCAGTCCAATGAAGTTGATGTTGAAGAATCTTTGCTTTGGCACTGGTGATCTTTGCTTCTTCCAGTACACTGGTATTAGTTCACCTGACTTCCCAAGTGATGTGTAAAAATTCTGGGAGACTCTGTTGATGGAATCTTTCGGGGAGCTGGAGCTGGTGTTTATAAGTGGTCCATGTTTCACAAGCATACAGTAAGGTTGGTAGTACAATTGCTTTGTAAACTATTACTTTGTAGACATACTGACCGCAGCACTCATACCTTCACTGCATAGCAGCACTTGCAAGCAAGGGTGCTGGCCTCCCTAGTCCTTAGTTGTCTTTCAAAGGCAGTAGCCTCATGTTTACCAACTGCCACCATCCACAAAATGTTGCCATCAAACAAGCATAAACTGGAGGTGTCAGTAACTCATCTATCTGAATTAACTGTGCACAGGGAGTGAATTGTTTGGTGCAACTCACCATGTAAAGAAGTCTCAAGTTCTCCCCGAGAACCATAAATCTACATTTCTGTGGATTTGGCCCGGCGACCGAAGGCTCCTATCTACATGGAGGACCTTCTTTTCTGTCTAAAAGGGCAGACCACTGTTTCCATTTCCCACCGTTTGGGACTAGGATCAGGATGCTAACTCAGAGAGAAAGAGAGCTACCTGCTGGAAGAACGCAAATTCTTATCCCGATGAGTGAACGAGACTACAGAGGTTCAAAAGTTCACGAGGAGTTGCTCATGTTCGCGGTGAGCGACAATAGCCAAAATATGACACAAGAGGGAAATCATCTGTAGACAGGTGTCAAAACATGTTCAGTTGATTTCTAAATGCTATGGGATCTTCTTCTTTTTTAAAAAAAAATATGTTATTTTGCAATGTATGACTTCTCGGTGAAGATTTATGTGTGTCCTGTAAATTTATTTGTGAAGGGGGCAAGAATTTGTGCGGCATGTAAGTACTTAATATAAGTGCTATTTATAGACAGCAGGTCATACGCAATTCAAGTAACTGCGAAAAATATTACACGGGGCACCATGGTAATGCAAACATTAAGTAAGCCAGGTTTGAATCGCCCATTCCAGCAGTAAATGAGGTGGAGTTAGCAGCCTTCCATCAATTCTTTCCTCCAAAACCACTTTTCCCTAACATAAGCTCTATTACTTTAAGACACACAGGAACCAGCAGGCGATGAGGCAGAGCAAGATTTTCCCACCCACAGAACTTGGCTGTATCTGAAAACATTAACAGGTACAACACAGCTGACTTGCCTCCTGTCTTAACCCTTTAGTAAGAAACCTCTGAAAGGAAGGCAGTGAGAACGTTTCCTCTCATCTACCAAGTTCTTCTCCAAGCTGTGTAAATTGGAATGAAATCTGGGGGTCTAAAAATGGGGATATTAATGCTGACAGGTGTAATGGGTGGCCCTTATCAAGGAGCTAGTAAGATAAACTCAAGCTGGCCCTTATTCAGGAAATGAAATCATAATCAAATGATGTCTTTCTGTGTGCCATTACAGGACTCATGTTTCTGAAGGTGCTGCCAGAACTCTTGATTTGCTAAGGATGAAAGGAGAAAGGGAAATTATTGTGCTGAGATTCTCCACGCGCCCTGCCAGAAGCCACCAGGATCATTATTATTATTATTTAAATTAATGTAAGAATTTTGTTTCCCATACATATCTCGAGGCGATTTAAAGGCACACCATGGGGTCAGCTAAATGATGGAGAGGCTCAAGATTTGATGGCAGATACGTCCTACCACATGTGGTGGACGTGCAAGATAACAAAAGCATTCTGGGAAATGATTTATAATGAGTTTAAAAAATGTTTAAAATAACATTGTGAGAAAACCAGAAGATTTTAAACTAGGAATTTTAGGTGCAGAGATACCAAAGGAGCAGAAACAACTATTTCTGTATGCGACAACAGCAGTGCAGATACTACTGGCCCATAGATAGATAGAAATTAAAGTTCCTACCAGAGACGAATGGCTGATGAAGATGATGGACTACACCAACATGGTGAAAATGACTGGGAAAGTCAGAAACCAGGAAGAAAGAAGCTTTAATAGGGAATGGGTTACAAACTTTAATAGGGAATGGGTTATACAGCTATAGGCTTACTGAATATTCCTCAACATGTTCTCTGTAGTTGGCATCTATCCATCTCAGGAGACAACGGAAGAGTGTGTCTTCAGGTGTGAAGTCAAACTGTTGGAGAGTTACAGCGTCTGCTGTGGCTGTAGAGACTGATATGGGAGAGACATGTTTTATTGCAGCTGGGGCAGATGAGGGTGTCCGGTTTTGCTGCTACAGATGCACCATGGCGTTTCTTCTCTCTGAACTCCTCCCAGGGGTCGTTCCTCTTCTGGTCACAGCTGTGGATACCTGACTGGGCTGTCTGTCTCCAGGCGCTGTGGTCGTCTGCAAGGGGTTCCCACATGACAGGGTTAATGTTGCCAGCGTTCATGTTCCGTTTGCCTTCATGTCTTGGCAATGCAGGGTTGGTCTGCCAATAACCTGAGTGCCTGAAGCCAACCCCGCCATAGAGCACGTCCTTGGGGATCCTGTCACTTTCCATTCCGTGTACATGAACAAGCGAAGTGTAGACCTTGCTGAGACAGGAGTGCAAACATGGTGGGAATGTGGGCTTTGGAGACTCGGTTTGAGACTCTGCTCTGCCATGTGATGCCAAAAATCTTCCGGACGCAGCACATATGGAAGGCATTGAGGTGTCACTCGTGGTGGGAAGAAGTTGCCCATGACTCACTTCCATAAAGCAGCGTGTTCAGCTTGCAAGCCTGGTAGACCTTCATCTTGGTAATACTACTACTACTAATTATACAGTGGACCCTTGAGTTACGTACCGCTCTGGATATGTAACCTTCGGGTTGCAAACCTGGCAAATCCGGAAGTGTATACCATATTTTTTTGCTCTATAAGACTCACTTTTTTCCCTCCTGAAAAGTAAGGGGAAATGTGTGTGCGTCTTATGGAGCAAATGCAGGCTGAACAGCTATCCCAGAAGCCAGAACAGCAAGAGGGATTGCTGCTTTCACTGCACGGCGATCCCTCTTGCTGTTCTGGCTTCTGAGATTCAGAATATTTTTTTTCTTGTTTTCCTCCTCCAAAAACTAGGTGCGTCTTGTGGCCTGGTGCGTCTTATAGAGCGAAAAATACGGTACTTCTGTGTTTCGCAGCGCACACATGCGCAGAAGTGCTCTATTGCACTGTGCAAGTGCGCAGAAGCGGCACCTCCAGTTACAGACTTTTCAGGTTAAATACGGACCGTGGGAATGAATTTAATTCGTATATGGAGGGTCCACTGTAATAATTATTATTTATACCCCATCCATCTGGCTGGGTTTCCCCAGCCACTCTGGGTGGCTCCCAACAGAATATTAAAAACATGATAAAACACCAAACATTAAAAACTTCCCTAAATAGTGCTGCCTTCAGATGTCTTCTAAAAGTCAGGTAGTTACTTATTTCCTTGACATCTGATGGGAGGGCGTTCCACAGGGAAGGTACCCCTACCAAGAAGACCCTCTGCCTGGTTCCCTGTAACCTCACTTCTTGCAGTGAGGGAACTGCCAGAAGGCCCTCAGAGCTGGACCTCAGTGTCCAGGCAGAACGATGGGGGTGGAGACGCTTTTTCAGGTATACTGGGCCGAGGCTGTTCAGTGTATTAGAGGACAGCATCAACACTTTCAATTGTGCTCGACAACGTACTGGGTATTGGTCATTACTCATATTGACCATCCTTACTTAGCTAGAATGGCACCATCCACACATAAGGTGGAAGTAACAGAGGCTCAGGAAATCCCTGAGGTTTGCAGAAGTACAAACAACTTTTCGGAGGGAAGATCCCAAGGTGGGGAACCCCCAAACATGTCAGCGAGGATGCTCAGGCGGTACAAAATACTGAATGACTCTTGTCAGGGTTGACTGGAAAACTGGGGTGGGTGGAGTGGAACTTGAATGGGCATCCTGAGCAAGAACACTCCACCCTGTGACCACTGGATTCACGTCTCACTTGTTGAATGTAACATGCTAGGTTTTTTATATGATATACTGGGAGCACATTTTAAAATGGCCACAGAATGTTCCCAGATCTGTTCAGTGTTAACTATTGACTGGCTAGATATTTTTCAGGAGCTCTTTATCTCATCAGATTAAAAACATGAAAAGTTTCGGTCCAGCCGCCATCTGTTAATTCTTCATTCTTGGGAAGAAAACAGAGGGCAGGCTTTTGATAAAAGAAGATCAAAGCATTCTGTTCTTTCGGTGAGTGATACCTGTAACACAGAAGCCTAGCAAAACTGATTTCACAATGACCCAGTTGTAAAGGTGCCTTCCTGCTATTGATATGATATTTCTAGTACTCGAATAACCTTCAATACTTTAAAACTGCCTCGAGTAATTCTACGTCTGCAGCGTGATGCGGTAGCTAGATCCAGGCAAATGCAAACTAAGCTCTTCAGGAGTGCAACCTTGGCCAACTTGGGGGGAAGAGTTGTGGAATAATAATAATAATAATAATAATAATAATAATAATAATAATAATAAATTTTATTTATATCCCGCCCTCCCCAGCCGAAGCCGGGCTCAGAGCAGCTAACAACAGTAAAGCTGGACTGTGCTGGTCCAGGGGGGAGGTTACCGGGGGGCGAGGTCCAGGACCAGAGTCGAGGGTCAGCAGACAGTCCTCCACGGGCGAAGCGGGGTCCACAGTGAGGAGCCGGGCAAGGACAGGAACTCTGGGGGAACAGGACTGGGTGCTGGCCAAAGCAGCTCTTCAACGACGTTGCTCCTGCAACCTGGGACCGGGCTGACTGGCCTTTATCTTTTCTGAGGCCAGGGGCGGTCCCAGCCCCCAGGTGACCCCGCCTCTCCTGGCCTTAAGGCGAGCAATCCTCCTGTGAGAACTTAGTTCCCTCCGCCTCTCTGCCCTGAGCCTCTGCAGCTCAGGAGAGGCCGGTGGGTTACTGGACCCAGGGGGAGACTCACTTTCCCCTGACATGGCTGGGAGAGGCGCACCTGTAGGCAATGCGTCCTCAATCGCCTCCGGAGCCAGAGTTGATTCACCTGGTGCCTGCTCCTGAGGATCCGGCACAGGTGCAGGCGCTTTAGGATCAAGGCCTTGCCCCAGTTCAGCCGGCCCTGGAGGCGGGGACTCCTGTGCAGGCTGGGATTCCTCTGGTTCAGCCTCTGAATCGGATTCCCAGGCCATCACATGGACCCACCAAAAGACAACGAGGAAGGTCTGCCACTAAGCATCTCTGACGGAGTCTTTGAAATTACCCAGGTGCCAGGCACATTTTGCATGCAGTTACCAACCACTTGCGACCAAGTGAAGGTGCCTGGATGGCACCTGACATCTCCACCACCTGGAGATCATTGGATCTGGACTTTTTTCACACACTAATATCCCATCCTATAGAATTCGATCCGTTATATTTTATCAGCACAATCAGAATGAATTTCTGGAACCAAATTGCTTTTTCCTGTGCAACCTGAGAAGCAGTCACCATTCAGAAAAAGAGGTCGGAATAGGCCAAATGGGCGGGGTATAATTATCATCATCATCATCATCATCATCATCATCATCATCATCATCATCATCTTTTCTTGCTTAAGTTCTCAAAGCTCTTAACCGAGCTCAAAGTTGTCATCTGAACTAGCAATCAATCACAGTCAGGTCATGCTTTGGAAAATAAGACTTTAGAGCCATGTAACCCAAAATGACTACATATTCCTTTTGGGGGACTGTACCCCTTGGTCTAAGAAGCCATTTGGCACCTAGCTTTTATATACGAGTTTCTAACACTGATAACAACCCATGCATAGCTGTCAACTTTTCCCTTTTCTTGTGAGGGATCCTATTCGGAATAAGGGAATTTCCCTTTAAAAAAGGGAAACGTTGCCAGCTATGAACCCATGTGACATCGGGGAGATCATGCAATGGATGGCTACATCTTCGTCGGTTAGTGTCTGCATGCTCTAAAACCGTGGGTGGGGAGCTTGATTTTCTATTTGATTAAATTTAATCATGTATCCCATCTTTCCGACAGCATACTTCGAGTTCAAAACAGCTCACAATAATGTGGCCCTCCTGGTGTTACTGGGGAACATCTCCCCTGACCATTGGTCATGCTGGCACCTGACATCTCCACCACCTGGAGGTGCATGCCTGGGGATCATTGGTTCATTTCACACACTAATACCCCATCCTGTCGAACAGGGGACTGCGATCTACTTTCAGAATTAAAAACTGGCAGTGATCTACCCCCCCCCCCCGGGTTTTGGGAGGTTCATCTCAAAGTTGTTGAGCTTTATTTAGGGAGGAGTTAAGGGGGGGTTAAAGGCAAGGGACAAAGGGGTAACGTCTCTCACAAAAAGATCACTATGGATCAACAGCAGCACAGAGAAAGCTCCGTCTTCCCATCAAAAGATCATACAACAATGGAGGGTGGGGCAGGAGTCAGTTTTAGCAATGCTAAGGAAAGTGAGCCAGAGATCGACTGCGATCTACCAAAACCTCGCAGGGATCTACCAGTAGATCGCAATCGACCTGTTGGACATGCCTGCTGTAGAATTCTACCAGTTATATTTCAATCTGCACAATTGGAATGCTTTCTCTCTGCAGCCCGAGCAGTCACCATTAAGAAAAAGAGGTCGGAACAGGTATGTGTGTGTGTGTGTGTGTGTGGACTGTCACTGGATCAAGTGACTTTTCATCTTTCTCAAAGCTCTCAACCTAGCTCAAGGTTGCCATCTGAACTAGCCAGATGTTCAGCTGAGAATAAATCTCAGTCAGTCCATCATTCTCCATTTGGGTGATTGTAACCTTGGTTTTTAAGGAGAATATACATACGAACACTCTAACACACAGCCATATAAACAATAATAGAAGCGTATATGGTGCATATTCAGTATAAAAACAAAAACAAATTCCAGACGTGCAGTGACATATAACCAAGTTTTAAAGATGAGTCTATAGTCCAGCCACAATGAACAGTGAGTCATGGGAGGAGGTACTTGTATGACTCTCCCTACTGGGAAAAAATGGAAACAGATCCATGTCAAAACTGTCTGATTCGACTTTGCTCTAGACTACCTCCTATTTTTCCATGCGAAACGCCCTTCCCCTGCAGCCAAGGGTTAGAAATCATCAACTTTAAGATTCCCTTAATTGTCTAAGAGAACCAACAGTTCCATGATAAATCATTGCAGCTCCTCCAGTTTCATATGCAGCGCTGGGAACTGACGGACAGACTTTCATCCCTGCACTCACTGTCCCCCTCCCCATGTCCTCTGTTAATAAATAGCTAACTGGATTGAGGAGGGGGAAACAGCTGGTTGCTAAGGAAACTGGGTTTTTTTCACTCATGCTCTTAATTTGTGGCCAGTCGCCAGTAGGTTCACAGTGCATCAGAGCAGAACTTGAGAAGGAAAACCCCCGAATGTATCTTATTGATTGCTTATTGGAAACTCTTCAAAGCAAGCGCACAGAAAAGCCAAGCAGCCAGGCTGATCTGTTTTGAAGGAGATCCAAGGGATAGTAACAGAGCAATATCTTTCTTAGGGCCAACCAAAAAAGAAGTGTGGTTGCTTCAGACAGAGACGCCTCTCCAGATGTTGTTGGACTTTCAATGGCTCCAGCCAACGAATGGAGATGGTGGAATTTGTAGTCCCAGCAACATCTGTGGGGGCCGCAGATTCCCCAATCCTGCTTTTGGCTTTCACAGAACTCTTCCTCGGACTGTAGTTAAAACAAATGAAGGAGAATATGTTGTGTGTGAACAAAGGTAAAAGGTAAAGGGTAAAAGATGTATGGAAGTGAAAGCTGGACCATAAAGAAGGCTGATCGCCGAAGAATTGATGCTTTTGAATTATGGTGCTGGAGGAGACTCTTGAGAGTCCCATGGACTGCAAGGAGATCAAACCTCTCCATTCTGAAGGAAATCAGTCCTGAGTGCTCACTGGAAGGACAGATCGTGAAGCTGAGGCTCCAATACTTTGGCCACCTCATGAGAAGAGAAGACTCCCTGGAAAAGACCCTGATGTTGGGAAAGATTAAAGGCACAAGGAGAAGGGGACGACAAAGGACGAGATGGTTGGACAGTGTTCTCGAAACTACCAGCATGAGTTTGACCAAACTGCAGGAGGCAGTGGAAGACAGGAGGGCCTGGCGTGCTCTGGTCCATGGGGTCACGAAGAGTCGGACACGACTAAACGACTAAACAACAACAACAACAACAAAAGACCCCAAACAGTTAAGTCCAGTCAAAGGCGACTACAGGGTTGTGGGGCTCATCTCACTTTCAGGCCGAGGAAACCGGCGTTTGTCCACAGACAGCTTTCTGGGTCATGTGGCCGGCATGACTAAACCGCTTCTGGTGCAACGGGACACCGTGACGGAAACCAAAATGCACGGAAATGCCGTTTACCTTCCCACTGCAGCGGTACCTATTTATCTACTTGCACTGGTGTGCTTTCGAACTGCTAGGTTGGTAGGAGCTGGGACAGAACAATGGGTGCTCACTCCGTCACAGGAATTAGAGCCGCCGACCTTCCAATCGGCAGGCCCAAGAGGCTCGGTGGTTTAGACCACAGCGCCACCCACGTCCCTTTATTTGCAAAAAAATAATAACAGTTGCTCATGATTTAAGAAAATGAAGGGAGCATGGAACTGGTGAGACACTGCCACAGGAGGAGCTCCTTTGTTAAGAATTTTCTTAATTGTTAAGCATTAATAAAAAAAACACACATTGCAACATGCTAAAGCTTCACAACTGCAGAGAGAATGATGTCCAACGGATCTGGGAGAGTTACAAGTAGGGCCATGCTGAATTTTGGCAAGGTTTGGTTTTCATTGCAAATGTTCCCATTTGGGGATGGGGATATTTTACAAAAAACCAACAACCACCACCCATACTTTCAATTTTTTCCCATGCATTCTCCTCCCCACTCTATGACGGATGAGAACTTCTGCATGTTGACGAAGAGCTGGATGCATCTCAGAGAAAGTATAACGTAGCACAGTGGAATGGCACCCGAGTGTGTTGTTTCCTCTTGGTGCATTTCTTTCACCGGGGTGAAAATTGGATGTACATTCCACTGGAAGGGAGGGGTGGCCTGGTCGACTCAGAAAAGGGGGCTGCATTCCTTTCCACTCCCAACAACTCTCTCCCTTCCAGAACAGAATGCCACAAAAGTCACCTTCTTTACACAAGCGGGGCAGCAATTTCTCCAAAATTGGTACTGCCATATTTCGTAACCGAAGAGTCACCTCGCTATTTTAATTGTTGGGAATTTTGAGTCTCTCTGATGCTGCCGGAGCACTTTTCCTTCTTCTGAAAGCCAAGAGATGATGAAACAAAAGCGCTCTCCCAGCATGAGTAAGGAACAACTGGAGATAGCATCTGAAACTGCAACCTCATTACACATCATCTGACAGCTTCCTAGTTGCAGAGGTGCATGGAAATCCAAAGGCTGGTTGCCCACAACAAGGAAAATAATAATAATAATAACTGCAGGAAAGGCTTTTCTTTTCCTAGCTGACTGCTGCTTCGTGAGGGTGACTCACCAGATCTGCTCAGTCACAAAAACAGTCTATTCCCTGCCCCCTGAAAAAAAATGGTCTGGTGAGGTAGTGATAAGTTAATCACTAAGCAGAAGGAACTGGATAGATCAGCGTAGATCAGGACAAAAGGAAACATGTCTGATCTCCTTCGTGTCCAAAGCAAAACAGAAAGCTATACACAAACAGAAGTTCCCAGCATGCAATGCTGGTGTGTGTTACAGACATGTGACACGCAACAATCCCACGTTTGTTCCTTACGATGGAATGGAACGTCCCAACTCATGCAACCTCACTCACTTTGCATCAAATATTTCCTTGAAGTGAAAATTGGCAACAGAAATCCATTGGTAATGGGCATTTCAAGTTTCACACGGCACTCATGTTGCAATCTTATGTATGCCTCCTTGGGAGGAAGCCCCACAGGACGCAGTGGTACTTGCTCCTGAGTAAACATGCCTAGGATCCTGCTGTCGGTACTCAATTTACGGGTTAAAATGGAGCCTTCCAGCACCAACATCACTTGTATATTTGCTGCAAGTCTACTGAAGTAACAACAGTACTTCTCTGAGGTGAGGACTTTGCAAAATATTGTCCCGTCATTTCGCCGGGAGCATCTCTGTCGGTGTGAATCCACTATATAGTTCAGCAGCACAGAATCGCACCGTACTCACAGGCACTCATAATGTATGGCAATTTCATTCGAAAGCATCAGAACATGCTGATGAAATTCAAAGCAGCAAACTATTTCGTCTAAGGAGCTGCAAAGGAAATGGAAGAAAGCAAGGGATAAAGAGGAGCTGCTTGAATTGCCTGTATGAGATGGAGTGGATCTACACAAAGGGAAGGGGGAACCCTTTAAATCAGAATTAAATCGTTATAACAAAAGGGGGTGGGAAACACTATGTAAAAAAATTACATAGAATTATTTTATTTTTTTTGCTCTCTGCCACCACCTGGTGTTGCAGGTTTATAACATATTCAAATTGTTGTTTTTTGGCTAATGTCGCTGAGTCCATGGAAACAAAAACAAAAATGGCTTGGGGAAAAAGAAATAATTCTCTTTGCTGGGCAGCGGTGGATGCCTTGCCATTTGAGCTGTTCAAAGGGGATGGGTAGGATATGTTTGCAGGTTTCCCAATCCAGCTCTAGCCTGGCACAGTAAACAGGCCTGGCTTGGATTGCTTTGCACAATGTGCTGGTAGCTGGATTATTTTAGGATCTGGCAGATCCTTGCCTTAGCTCCACCTCCTGCCCATGCTCGACACACCCCATTTCAGGCGTTTACACTGGCAATTGCTTCCAAGGATACCACCAGCAGTAGCTTCTGTCTGCTCATGATTTTTGGATGCCAGAGAGGCAACCTTCTCACGTGCTGCCAATCTTCCTGACATATGCAAAACAGGTCACCTAAGCAAAACTTCATAGTCCAAAGGTAAATCTGTCCTGGCTGGATTTTCCGAGATCAGTTGATGTGAAAGCGTAAACACTTTCATTTTTTTTTAAAAAAAAGTATTATTAAATGTACTACTATATGCAATCTCCATCAAGGGGGCTGTTGCAAGTGCAAAGCAAAATGAAATTTTCTCATCTATATATACAAAAAATGCAAAGCAACAGGAATGAAGGGCTCTGCTCTGAGCTCCTTTGATTTAATGAAGCACAAGAACATTCAATAACAATAAAATGGAGAAATATCTAGGAAGGAGATTATCATCTTTGCAGCTTTTGATGTGCTTTATTACTCCACTAAGAAGCTCACCTAAGTCAGACAGAGCCTGAGAAAGGCTTTCAAAGCTATGAAAGTTCGGGTAAGGTAATGCTGGATGGAAGAGCATTGAAAGGCACCCGCACCCTTCAGGCGAGTCTGGAAAGAGTTAACATCCTGAGGCATCTCTGCGCATACTGTCTGGCAGAAAGCTGGGAAGTGGAAGAAGTTTACTTTTCAGCCATGCCACTAAAGGATTGTCAAGCAGGGAATAGATTCCTCCAAATTTGCAATTAATTCCATAAAAAGTCAGCTTCCCAGCTCCACTGACAGAAGGGAGGGGAGGGTCCCATGTGCATTGGCTCTCTTCATTTTCCCATTATTTTATGTTACCTACCGCAGCAATCAACTCATTAAGTCATCATGTGCGCACCATATTCCGGCACACACACAAAAAAAACATCTGCAGATGTTACATTCCTATGCCAAAATACTGCAGTGCATTAAAAGATGTGTTGATTGCGCAGGCATGAACTTGTAACACGGCAAAGCTTCAGCTCATGCATTTGACTTGGTTCATATTCTGCCTTGAAGAATAGACTGGACTAGGTAAAGGTAAAGGGCCCCTGGGCAGTTAAGTCCAGTCAAATGCGACTATGGGGTGCAATGCTCATCTTGCTTTCAGGCCAAGAGAGCCGGTGTTTGTCCACAGACAGCTTTCCAGGTCATGTGGCCAGCATGACTAAACCGCTTCTGGCACAACGGGACACTGTGACTGAAGCCAGAGCGCATGGAAATGCTGTTTACCTTCCCACTGCAGTGGTACCTATTTAACTACAGTGGTACCTCAGGTAAAGTACTTAATTCGTTCCGGAGGTCCGTTCTTAACCTGAAACTGTTCTTAACCTTAGCACCACTTTAGCTAATGGGGCCTCCTGCTGCTGTAGGATTGTATTGCTACTCAACATTTAATCCATATGTACTGAAGATCAGCACTTACTAGGTGCTAAGGCCAGAACTTCTGCTCTTAAATCAGATGGTCAGATTCATTGTCATGGCTGTTGTGGAATAATATTGGACCTCTGCATAACTGGGATCAGTGGAAAGGGCTACAATACCACTGGACATAATTGTTGAGAACATTAAAACCTTTGCATCTCTCAAGATTGTCCTCTATGGTGGTTTATGGCAATCTCCTTGTCTCTAGGCTGCCGGAAGATTTTTTCATTTGTTTTGATTTTCTGGAATGTAAGCCTAATAAGAATCATTAGGCTTGGGATAGCATTCCTGTCAAGATGCAACAGGCACACCTTCCGGAAACAATTGAAAATACATCTTTTGTTCTGACAAGTTTTCCCAGCCGGATGAAAAGACCTCTGCCAGGGGTGTCCACTTTGTATTGTTTTTAATTCCATCTGCTGCTATTTTGTGCGTAGTGCTTTTTAGCTGTTTTTACTGCCTTGAGACGTGTGTGGAAGGAAACAAATACATAAATAAGCAAATAGTAAACATTGAGTGTTAGCTGCCTTGGTACATTTTGCGAAGGATGACACAAAATATGTATTTTAACAAACAAAACTTTACTTGGAGATGCAGGTACTATGCATCGTTTGCTACTTATTCGGGTACAGTCGTACCTTGGTTTTCCAACAGCTTAGTTCTCAAGCGTTTTGGCTCCCGAATGCTGCAAACCCGGAAGTGACTGTTCTGGTTTGCGAACTATTTTTGGAAGCCGTACGTCCAACAGGGCTTTTGCGGCTTCCGATTGGCTGCAGGAGCTTCCCACAGCCAATCAGAAGCTGCGCTTTGGCTTCCAAATGTTTTGGAAGTCGAATGGACTTCTGGAACGGATTCTATTCCACTTCCAAGGTACGAATGTATTTCCAATCCCCGCATTACAAAGTACATATTCATCTTGTTTTTATTAATCACAGCCTATTCCTCCCTATAGCAAAACAGGAATGCCATGCTCCTTCTGCCCCCACCAGTCACAGGAGGAGGACCAAAGCTTAGTGGAAGGGCACTTGCTTGGCAGATGAAATATTACAGCTTCAATTCCTGGCAAATGAAAGACAATTCTTCACTGAAGCCCTGGACAGCCTCTGGTAGTCAGTGCTATATAGACTAGTGATTCCCAAGCAGCGGGCATATGGTCCCAGGGTATTCCAAGGTTGGCACAGGTTCAAATTGCGTAAATGGGGGGGCCACAGCACAAGACTTGGGGGCCACAGAGGGAAGTAAGAAGTGAAGGGGGGAAATCATCATCATCATTTTTTTTAATCCAGATTAACTGGCTATCTGCTTGGTCAATCAGAAGTGGGTAAGGGGGCAGCCCACTAGGGCCTAACGCTCCTTTTTGGCACGTGCATTTTCTTGGAGCAGTCTTGGTATGTTTCTGGTGGGAGAGGGCGATCGCTGAAGCTCCCGTTTTGACCGGTAGAGCCCACGATCTGGGACCCCCAGGTCAGGTAGGTGCGGTGGTAGGTGTTAGGAGCTTGGCCCACACTCGAGTAGGACTCTGGCAGAGACACATGCCCGACTGGCATGTTCTCTCCCTCCTGGTCGTTTTGACGTGAGCTTCAAAAGCTTTCTTCTGCCCGAACATCACAGCGACCGATGCCAACAGACATTGGCACACTTAGGGATCCACAGATTGTTCGCAGTTTGCGTAACATACCTCAGCAACTCAGCATTTTGGCTAATCTACTTTATTTACATATAAACACACACAGAGCACTGCAACATGGCTCCCTCTCTCTCTAGCATCAGACATCAAAGAGAATAAAGAACAAAGGACAATAGTTGCACTTAGTGGAACACAGGAACACACACATCCTGTCTCCGTCACTTCCCACTCTGTGGAATCAAAACATACACCATCATGTGATAGACAAAAATCCCATGACTGCAATCATGGAGCAGGAATTCTAACAGTAGGGTGGCAATGGGTAGGACTGGGTAAAGCCTGATCTGCTTGTTGCTGCCACCAGCGCTGGGCCTGGTGGCAGCCTGGGCCTGACTCTGCAAGGCGCAGGGTGCAATCCACCCCAGCGCCCAGTGCAGACAATCTTGAGTTGGTTGAACCAATGGTTTCTCTTGGTATTAGAAAAATGTCCATGTTTTCTGAGGAATGCTGGAGGGTATGAGCATAAGTTAGCTTCCTATGTTTATATATGAAATGTCATGCTTTAGACAACTGTGCATCCTTTATAATAGATGCAAGATGTGAGTATTTCACAAAAACCAAGTAGAATTTGCACCCTTCATAACAGATGCAAGATGTGAGCATTTCACACCGAAAACCAAGTAGAATTTGTTTTACAAGAATCGGGAATCGGTCCAGCCAAGGTGGAAAGGGTGTGCCACGCAGCCAGAAAAGGGGAGCTTGCTGAGGATCCTGCAAACGGGAGCTCAGCCACAGCTCTCCTGTCTGCGAGGGAGAAGACAGCACTTGCCCGAATCTTCACAGGCTTCCGATCTGCAGATAAAGCATTCAAGAATCCACATGTTCCATTTATAGAAACATTACTGACCAAAGGCGACTATTTCCAAATATACTTCCCAAAAGCAAGGATACAAGTCCTGAGAAGTGCATTTCCAAACCTGCCCTTACAAGTTTTAATACTTCAAAGCCTCCTTTTTTAATTTCCATTGGATTGTGTTACTATGCGGAAAGTATTTCCCACAGTTAACGATTATCATGTCAAGCGGCTGCGGTAATGGGCAGCAATTAGGAAAACGAAGACACCCACCCACCTGGGAAATACGACATTGATTCAAATTATGAATGCTGCTTTTCAAAATCTAAAAAAACCCAACAACAAGAAAACTGCATGGAACATCCTTTCGCCTTATGAAGTGACTTCATCGTAAAAGCTTGACAGATTTTGTAGTGCCATTAATATAACCAACCAAAACGAAAAATCTGTGAAAAGCAGGATATCTTTACCAGATTCGTAAATGGGAGAGCTGCTTCTGATTCAGAAATAAATTAAAATGGCATTCCCCGCCCCAAGTTCAAATTTGATTTCTCGGTTAATGTTATTTCGCCGCACAGATGTTCTACTTAGGGGTCAGCAAACTTTTTCAGCAGGGGGCTGGTCCACTCTCCCTCAGACCTTGTGGGGGGCCGGACTATATTTTTTGGGTGGGGGGAATGAATGAATTCCTATGCCCCACAAATAACCCAGAGATGCATTTTTTTTAAAAAAGGACACATTCTACTCATGTAAAAACACACTGATTCCCGGACCGTCCGCAGGCTGGATTGAGAAGGCAACTGGGCCGGATCCAGCCCCCAGGCCTTAGTTTGCCTACCCATGCTCTACCTTCTTAGTCCATGCCTTGAATGGACTGCAACTGAACAGAAACGGACTAGCCTTTTTAACGCCTCCTCAATAAGTGCTACCCTGTTAAAAGGTAAAGGGACCCCTGATCATTAGGTCCAGCCGTGGCCGACTCTGGGGTTGCGGAGCTCATCTCATGTGGCCAGCATGACTAAGCCGCTTCTGGCAAACCAGAGCAGCGCACGGAAACACCGTTTACCTTCCCGCCAGAGCAGTACCTATTTATTTACTTGCACTTGACATGCTTTTGAACTGCTAGGTGTGCAGGAGCAGGGACCGAGCAATGGGAGCCCACCCCGTCGCAGGGATTCGAACCGCCGACCTGCTGATCAGCAAGCCCATGTTCTGTGGTTTAGACCACAGCGCCAGCCGCATGCTGCCTAAAGGTTTACTTCTGCTCTCTCTGATATTTTTGTAGAGATTGCCATGTTCCTTTTGGCAGGAACATGGGTGTATTTGGCTTCTAGTCTTTCTCTTTTAATATTCTGTTATCTTACATTTTTGTAACTTTTTTGCACTGCGACTTTTGATTTGTACTTCACCCTTCACAAACCACTCTTTTTGGGTGAAAGGGAGCACAAAAAGGATCTCTGATCTGATAATCTGAATGTGGTATTTGGTAGAATCTCGGCGAGCAAACTGTGCATAGGAGAGAATAAAGTCGCAATGAAAGGAGAATATTCAACTCTCCCAGCACACTAGGTTTGAGACAACATAAAGATTATGAAAGACTGCACATGAGAAATGGATTTAATGTTGAAAAGACAGAGGTGCTGTCTGTGAGGAGGAAAATACGGCTGGCTGCAAGTTGGACAACAACGAGTAACGGTTGAAATGGAAATTAAAGATGAGAAGAAGTGGCAACAGGAGGAAAAGATGGACCTAAGTTTGCAACAGGAATGGGAAACCTGATTTTAAAGAAATTGCATTAAATTAAAGTAATTTGATCGGATTTGTAATAATTGGGAAAACTAATAAAAAGAAATATAAAAAAGAAAAAGAAAGGAGACAATGCATTTCCTTTAGAAAGAAAAATGGTTATTGATCATGTTTCTAAACACCACAGTAAAAGATGTCAGGGGATGCTCAATACGCCAAGATGATGATGATAGTAATAATAATAATAGTAATAATAATAATAATTTATTTATATCCCGCCTGGGCAGCTCCCAACAGAATATTAAAAACATGATAAAACATCAAACTTTAAAAACTTCCCCAAACAGGGCTGCCTTCAGGTGTCTTCTAAAAGTCAGATAGTTGTTTATTTCCTCGACATCTGATGGGAGGGGGTTCCACAGGGTGGGCACCACCAGCGAGAAGGCCCATTGCCTGGTTCCCTGTAACCTCACTTCTCGCAGGGAGGGAACCGCCAGAAGGCCCTCGGCGCTGGACCTCAGCGTCCGGGCTGAACGATGGGGGTGGAGTCGGTCCTTCAGCTATACTGGGCTGAGGCCGTTTAGGGCTTTAAAGGTCAGCACCAACACTTTGAACTGTGCTCAGAAATGTACTGGGAGCCAATGTAGGTCTTTCAGGACCGGTGTTATATGGTCTCGGCAGCCGCTCCCAACCACCAAGAGTGGGGAACTATTGCTCATTCGGATGTTGCGGAACCAGAACCCCCATTAGCATGCATAGGCAATGCCAAAGGTTCCCTGCAACTGCAATGGACCCATGGATATCCATCTGCCTTGCATGCACTTGATTAAAAGGATTATAATCTATTACATGACTTACTGTCATGTCCATGCCACAGTTATTTCAACATTTTTTAATGAAAAATATATGTAATAAAGCCATCAATTCAAGTTAATCAAGGCTAAATCCTTCCAGATGTCTTCGCTGTTCTAGCAGTTATACCAAGAAATAACTGGGTAATGCATATAGTCACTTTTCGTAAATGTTCCGCAAATACACCCCAATAGGCCAGCATCTTATGCACACTTTCCTGGGAGTGAAGCCCATCAAACACAACCGGGCTTACTCACAAGCAAACATACATGAGAGTTCAGTGGCAAGCAAATCTCCAAAGAGAGACTTCCAAACTCTTCAGGAGTGTCTGGATCATAAAGAACACTTCGGCAGAAAGGAAGGCATTCTACACTTAAGCGGGGTTTTAGAAAATGTAAATTATGAGCTTTTAAACGGGGGGGGGGAATCTACTCCTCCTTCCCGTGTGTCTTATGCGCCAACAAAAGCAATAATGTTTTAGCTCTCCATTTCTTTTTATCTATCATCACAGCAAGATTAGAAATAATAATAAAAAGAAAGAAATTATGGTTTATACAACCCGTGAATAATTGCTGGCACACTAATATTTTAAAGATTGCTTTTCTCCCTCCTACTTGCTGAAATGCTGCTCTGGTCTTCATCAGTCTGGGTTCCCAAGTGCCCTTCAACTCGCACTAATCTCTTTCAGAGGTTCCCACTGTCAAAAACCTGCTCTTGCAACCAAGCGAAGCTGCAGTAAAGAGCGGGGATATTCCTCAGTGCTGCTGCCCTTTAACCTTGCTATCAGATGCTTGGGTAGCAGAGATCTCGGGGAAAAAGGAATGATTTCCCCCATTAATACTGACTGAAGGCATTTAGCATCCTGACTTTAGAGCTTGCTAGCTCCAGAATTTCAACTATACATTCAGTTTTGGTGACTGAAACCTTGGTTTAAGGAGCCATTTTGGTGCATAGCTTATACATCATGAGTTTCTAACCTGCAGCCTGAGGTGCATAGCTGTCACCTTACAGATTTGAAAATAAGGGACCAGAAGCCTTGAAAATAAGGGATCAGCAGCCAAAATAAGGGATTTTCCCAGCACAGGTATGTTCAACTTCTGAGCCCCTCTGAGCCAAAGGCAGAAAGCCCAGCCAGCAGCCAAACAAAGCCTCAAGCGGTGGTTCCCACAGCGCAGCAACCCGGCAAAGGGGATGGAGCAAGGGAAACCACCGTCACCTCTCTGCTGGGAAGCGCTGAGCAAAGGCGAGTCCCCAGGCAACATGGCCGATTTGATCGGCACAAGGCATGCAAGCTCCACCCTTTTAAACACCATATCCAACTCCTCAAAAGATTCCCTCAACGGTGTCTCCAAAAATGTTTACACATCACTTCAGAAGACAGGCGAACTAATGCCAGTGTACTGGAAGAAGCAAAGATCACCAGTGTCAAAGCAATGATTCTTCAACATCAACTTCATTGGCCTGGTCATGTTGTGTGGATGCCTGATTATCATCTTCCAAAACAACTACTCTACTCCCAACCTAAGAATGGAAAGTGAAATACCAGTGGAGAACAAAAGAGGTTTAAAGACTCTCTCAAGGCAAATCTTTAAAAATGTGGTATAAGCACAGAAAATTGGGAAGCACTGGCCTGCAAGCACTCCAATTGGAGAACAGCCTTTACCAAAGGTGTGGTGAGGTTTGAGGAAGCACAAACTCCAGATGGAAAGGAGAAACGAGCCAAGAGGAAGGCACATTTGGCAAATCCGCACCATGATCAACTCCTGCCCGAAACCTATGTCCCCACTGTGGAAGGACGTGTGGATCCAGAACTGGCCTCCACAGTCACTTACAGACTCGCTGTTAAAACCACTTTCATGGAAGACAATCTTACTCGGCCACGAGTGTTCGCTAAAGAAGAAAGATAATCAAATGCAGAGCTATTACTGCTCATAAATGGGTTCTTTCAACACATTATTTTGGTCACCTCCAAGAACATGGAGTCTCCCTTTGCTTTAAAGGCAGCTGACACAAAACTATGAATAATACTTAACGCGGTCCAGACACTAATTCCTGCATAAAATCTGCATAAGTAAACAGTTTAGTTCCACATTAATGGGAGGCTACAGAATGGAAGAGTTCGCCAAACAGGGCTGACATAGTCGCACACAGAACTTTTAACATGCTGATCATATTAAGAACAGGGCACAATAAATGTTTCCACTTCGTAAGAATCCAGACTGTTTACATGCTTAAGTGGCTAGAGACTTGGCTGTCTGTGTGTGGTCTATCTTTCAGTATTATAACCTCAAATATAAAGAGCAGCAGCATGGAAATCATTTTAGTTGCAAGGGAGGCCACAATTTGGTTACTGAAATTCTCAAGATACAACTTAAAGCGTGTTCTAAACACACACACACGCTGAATAAAAATGATTCAGCAGAAGATAAACAGCAGCAGAGGAGACAGGAAATCTAAAGAGCAATTTCGGGATTTACTGAAGACACAAGTCAAACTAAGATGCTCTTAGCAATCCACAAAAGGGGAGACAGGAGGCAGAGCTTTCCATCTTAAGTTTTACCTACACGAAACAATTATTTGCCATTATAGCTGCGGTTGCTCAGATAATAAATCCTGCTCAGGAATTCAATCTGACTGGATCTCCTTGTTGCTTAAAAGTAGTAGGAAAACAGTTGTGTTTAAGTAGCATACAAAAATCTCAGGTGGCGGATGGTGTGCAGAAATGGCAACTTATTTCTAGGGCAAAATCAGGTGATGGGAATTGTGCTGTCTGAGCTGTATTTGAAAACTTAAAGGTAAAGGGACCCCTGACCATTAGGTCCAGTCGCGGACGACACAGGGGTTGCAGCACTCATCTCGCTTTATTGGCCGAGGGAGCCGGCGTACAGCTTCTGGGTCATGTGGCCAGCATGACTAAGCCGCTTCTGGCAAACCAGAGCAGCGCACGGAAACACCGTTTACCTTCCCGCCGGAGTGATACCTATTTATCTCCTTGCACTTCATGCTTCCGAACTGCTAGGTTGGCAGGAGCAAGGACCGAGCAATGGGAGCTCACCCCATCGCGGGGATTCGAACCGCCGACCTTCTGATTGGCAAGCACTAGGCTCAGTGGTTTAGACCACAGCGCCACCCGCGTTTGAAAACTTAGTTGAGAACACAAACAAAAATCATACATTTCCATTCTGATACTACTTTTGATGCTGGTTTGGGGTTTTTTCCCCCAAAAGAGAGCATGTTTTTTAAATGCTCATATAAACTAAGGTGCTATGCACTCTACTCAGATTTCTGCAAATTAAACACAATGGGCATATGCAATTTCACTGTATATCATTAGAAGAAATTCACAGAATCATAGAATTGTAGTTGGAAGGGACCCTGAACACCATCTCATCCAATCCCCTACAATGGAGGAATCTCAACTGAAGCATCCAAGACAGATGGTCCTCCAACCTCTGCATGAAAACCTCCAATGAAGGAGAACCCACCACCTACCATGGGAGTCCATTCAACTTATTCTCAAAACCTATATAACTTTCAACAAGGTTGGCGAATAGCTTGAGACAGAGGCTAGATGCTCCATTCTTGGCCCATGAAGTCTCCACCCTCAGGGCTTAATATCTGCATGAAGAATTTAAGATGTATTTCTCAGATGCCACATTTTATCCTCAAAACCGGCATCCACATCTGTGCAATGATTCTCAGCGCAGAGATTGCGTTAAGTAACATGTATGAATGTTGAATGTCTAAGCATATGTCTAGAAACAATGGATAAAACAAACACCATTA
This sequence comes from Podarcis siculus, assembly GCA_034642415.1. Lineage (NCBI taxonomy): Eukaryota > Metazoa > Chordata > Lepidosauria > Squamata > Lacertidae > Podarcis > Podarcis siculus. The sequence continues at coordinate 3,270,089 of JAXCMG010000070.1, read as the reverse complement.
GTTGTAACTGCTGGCTAAGTGTTTAACGGTTACTGTACAGTAGGCACTCAGGTTGCGAACGTGATCCGTGTGGGAGGCACATTCGCAACCCGCAGAGCTCACAACCCTCAGTGCCGTGTCTGCGCACGCGCGGGTCGCGATTCAGTGCCTCTGCGCATGCGCAAAGCGCGATTTAGCACTTCTGTGCATGCGCAAGCGCTGAAACCCAGAAGTAACCAGTTCCGGTACTTCCAAGTTCGGCGCGGTGTGCAACCTGAAAACGCACAACCTGAAGCGTCTGCAACCTGAGGTATGACTTTTTTTAAAAAAAAGAACAATTACCAGAGAATATGAAGATCTCGCCACCAGCCCAAGAGCATTTGTAATCATTTTGGGCGCATTTCAGAAAGCAAACATGTGTCTGGAGTATCACTTACTCACTGCATGCTTGTCAAGGAAAACCACCACAGCAGAGAAACACACTATCTTTAAATATAAAAAACTACCCAAAAAAACCACTTGACAGAGAAAAGTGATGTATTATCCTGGAATTAGATCTGGTTTCCTGGGCCATTTTGTCTCTCCTTTTGCTTTGCTGGGTTGTTTTATTATTAAAGAGAAGCAATTCAATCTGCCAGAAGGGAAGGATAACCAAACCTCTGTACTAATTGTGGTTAACACCTGCCTGCAGTTTCAAAGGACAGATAATGCCAGTGGCATACAAGCCGAGTGCTAGACTCACCAGGGACCTGCAAAAAGATGTGGATGGTTATCTCAATTGGTATGTGAAAATCAGCTCCGTCTCTCTCACATGCACACAGGCTAATCCGTCTCTTTCCCTCAGTTGCCTGGACTTTAGTCCCACCCACCCCGCGTTTCCTGCCCAGCCCTATCCCTTAGCTCTATTACCTCTTGGGCCTTCGTCCCAATTACTTTCTCAGATTCCCTGCCCACCCAGAGAGATGGAGAAAGGGTAAGCAGAAGAATAAGCATTCAGATAAGGACATGCAACTGACACACACGAACATAGCAGGGATATATTGCAGAACGCAAGATTCCTTTGTACGCTGTGCACCAGGGATGGGAACCTGTGGCACGCCGAATATTACTGAACTACAACTCTCAAACCAGCCAGGAGAGGATTACAACAATATCTGGCACGTCACAGGGTGGCATCACTGCTGTATGCCCTTACGCAACCAAACGTTGGTACATGTTGGACAACTTCTGAAGAGCTCCTGCAGGCATATATAAGCTTGTCTTATGCCAGAACCTGTTTCTGTGTAAAGGTAAAAGGTAAAGGACCCCTGGGCGGTTAAGTCCAATCAAAGGCAACTTCAGGGATGAGCTCCTGTTGCTCGGTCCCTGCTCCTGCCAACCTATCAGTTCAAAAGCATGTCAAAGTGCAAGTAGATAAATAGGTACCGCTCCGGTGGGAAGGTAAACGGCGTTTCCGTGCGCTGCCCTGGTTCGCCAGAAGCGGCTTAGTCATGCTTGCCACATGACCCGGAAGTTGTACGCCGGCTCCCTCAGCCAATAAAGCAAGATGAGCGTCGCAACCCCAGAGTCGGCCACGACTGGACCTAATGGTCAGGGGTCCCTTTACCATACCCTCCCGCATTTCTCCACTGAAAATACGGACGTCCTAAGGAAAAGCGGGATATTCTGGGATCAAATCAGAAATCAGGACAGCTTCTGTAAATCTGGGATTGCCCCCTGGAACACAGGGACACTTGGAGGGCCTGTATTTCCAGAGGATCCGCCAACTCTCAAGAGCAGCTTGGTGTGTGTGTGCGCGCGTGTGAAAACTACACAATACTTTCTGCTTGTGCAAAGCCACCCGCTGGATACAAGCCCTTTGTTTTGGGAAGGCCTGACTTCCTTGCACAGAAGTGGTGAGATGCAGGGTCTTATCTTAGCTTGAAAGTGGTTCCCGCCCCCCCTTAAATCATTTATATTACTGCACTTAGCTAACTTCTCCAGGTTTAGTTTGGAGACTAACCTTTTGTCCCGAGGAATTCCATTAGAAGCCCTTAAATATTAAAGTTTCATGTTGCAGCCTGAGACCGTATTTCCCATGTCAGAAGCAAAGACAAATGGTAATATAATCTTCAAATGATTCAATATATGGAAGAATGAAGAATGGCATTTTTTCGGCCGTGCAAACCTTGCCCAGCTCTGCTGTAAGAGAGTATCCATGTGAACCAGGATAATGTTTCAATTGCTATAGCAACAGAAACTGGAGTTCCCCAAGCTTGCTACAGAGCCGTTCTGTGAGCTAAGGAGGGTAGTTTTCTAGATGTGTGTTTAAGAGTGGGAAATGCAAGCCCTTGGTTGCAGAACGAAAGCAGCGCTCTTCCGTCAAACTGTTTCCAAGTGCATGGAAACGTTAAGATCATGACACCCCAAACGACCTAGGAAGAAAACCCACACTTTGCCACTATAGCTGGTGAAATCGTGGGGAAGTCTAAAGCAACAGAGAGAAAATTACTAAAACTAAAAACGAAGGGTGAAACGATTTTGCAATTGCAGCGAATTCGTTTTAGGACAGCGAAAAACATTCTCTTTTTTTCTTTTCTTTCTTGAAATGATTTTTATTTGATTTTACAAACACAAATACCAAATAGATAACCATATATTGAGATTTCCCTGACTCTCCCGACTTCCCCCCTCCCCTCTGTGGGTCCAATTATCAAACATCTTCAGCTACATATTGTTTCACAATCCATATATTATATCTCTCCATGTTTATCCACAGTGTTTGTTACATTTCAAGTGTTATTAAAATCCTGCTAATGTTTTCATCTGCTTACAGTGGTCTCCTAAATAAAAAATTCCCATTCTTTCTTAAAAGTTTGTCTTCTTGGTTGCTGAGCTTTAGAGACATTCTCAAAACAAATGCTGGTCAGAGGAATCGCTATAATATGGTCAGGAAAGCGACGTTCAAAACCAAATAATACTATGCTGGAAAGAATTTGGAAGCTGCCCTATAGGCAGAATGGGGCTGCCTGATTATTTTTAACAGTACAGGAAACCTGTAGCACATTAACTCCAATCCAGAAAAACATGCACTGGTTTCCTATATGCTACAGAGCCCAGTTGATGGTGATGCCATTTGAATCACTAATGATTTCTCCCTTCACCCAAACTTTTATAGGGATTTAATTCAGCCAAGCGAGATGTAAATTAGCTGTGAAATTGTTGCTAATTGGTTTTAATAGATGTTTTAGATATATGGTTATGCTAACCTACAAGCCTTGATGAACTGAATGGGGTTTTTTTCTGGGTAGACACGGCTAGGATGCTCCTGTTAGGGTGTTCTCCAACTAAGTTAGAATAGATCTTTTAAAATTAAGGAACCCAAGCTAGTCGTGTTCATTATTTTCAATGCAACCACTCTGAGTTTAACTAATTGATACAACCCTTAATCGGCGTGCATTTTATTGTATCACTGTGTTATTTTGTAACCTTGAGAGCATGGCTGATAAAGAGCGGAATTAAAAATGAGCAAATAAATGCTCAAGGGATGCCGTGTAAGAAAAAAGGCAGGAACAAAATACATAAACTGCACACCCCTCCCCTCCTTTTCAAGTTTTCACTTTTGCATCTCTGTTTCTCCAATGTCACTCAGTTGCAAATGACATTGGATTACACTTAGTACTGCAGGGAAACTCCCAAGAAGTTCCACTATTTCAAGTGGTGCTTCTTAGCACAGAACCAAAATTTGCCAAATGATTCAGCTATCGAACGAAAGTTTGACTCACAAGGATTACAGCTGCTGGAGCTGGCCAAGCAAAATGCTTCCTTTGTTTTCATCCCACTCTGCCTGGGTCTCTCCTCCCCACCACCTTATAAGACTCAATGAAGCAAGTACAGTGGTACCTCGGGTTACAGACGCTTCAGATTACAGACTCCGCTAACCCAGAAATAGTACCTCGGGTTAAGAACTTTGCTTCAGGATAAGAACAGAAATCGGGCTCCGGCAGCACAGCAGCAGTGGGAGGCCCCATTAGCTAAAGTCGTACCTCAGGTTAAGAACAGTTTCAGGTTAAGAACGGACCTCCAGAACGAATCAAGTTTTTAACCTGAGGTACCACTGTACTCTACTTACTACACCCCACTCCCTAGAAAAAATAGGTGCCGGTACTCGCGTGAAGTTGTTACAGCAAGTGTCACACTTTTTAACCGAAAAGAGAGGGGGGCTGGTACTCACTAGGCCTGGGCAATATCACCCAGGACCAGTCTGAGGAGCATACCACGATGTTGGCTTCACTTAGTGGTATATCGCTGGTGAAACCGCCCCCGAGTCCCTCTTCCAGTAGCATCCGCTGGAGTGTGCTAAGAAGATAAAGGTAAAGGGACCCCTGACCATTAGGTCCAGTCGTGGCCGACTCTGGGGTTGCAGCGCTTATTTCGCTTTATTGGCCGAGGGAGCCGGCGTACAGCTTCTGGGTCATGTGGCCAGCATGACTAAGCCCCTTCTGGTGAACCAGAGCAGCGCAAGGGATTAGAAGGAATTTTGGCTTGACCAGCAGGGCTATTGTTATGTTGGATCACATTTTATTTCTGTATCATTCTTCAGCTGATGTTTTGCTATGTGCCTTCTCAATAACTCAGAAAAGTTTGCCTCCTACTTCTGCTTTGAATTAAAAATAATAATAATCAGGCAGCCATTGAGTAGATTTTTTTAAAAAAGGAATGGGTAAGAAACATGAAAATTAAGTGTTGGAGAAAAGGGGATTAGCAAGAAAGGTGGCTAAGACAAGGGAAGTCCCATATTATTAATGCTTTGATCAAACTTAACATAGGCAGGCAGTTTGGGGGGGGGGGAACTCTGTCCTCATAAACTTGTGTGGATGTATTTGCAAGGCTGCCGCTGATCAAAGAAAAAACAGAGAATGTGACGGTGTTCTCTTTAATATATCCCCCTTATATAAATCAGAATAAAACTTTATTCTGCCATAGCGACTTCCACTAGAAGTCTAAATCACCTCATAACTCTTGGGTTCTTACTGATAGCAAGATACTGGTGCCTGGCAATTTAAAGAGAAATCTAGAATGCTGTTGGATAAATGAAAAGTTACTATCTCAGTTACACATCATGGCATTCTAACAAACAATATAAGAAAGATAGATGTACAGAATAGGCTTCAAAAGTAACCACGAACCATATTCCTTGGCTTCAGTTGATTTAACTGACAATGAGGTAGGCAATATAATATTTTACTAGCACCACTCATGTCAGAAAACACCAGGCAAGACATACTTCCACAGATGTTTCATGGAACAACTGCGATTTCTTCACCTTCCAGACAGATTTTCGGTTCCTGAATTTATTTTTAACCAAGGGGAGTTTATACTTGCAGCTTTCACAATTATGGTTGCATTTTATGGATGAAGTACATGAGTACTTTGGCCAGACCGTCAGCGTGAATGAACATCCATTGCAACCAGCTGACCATCAGTCAGCATTGAAAAGGGGTTTCTCCAAAAGCCATGAGTCAGATGCTTACTAGTCGCAATGACAGAGGCATTTCTTTAAAAATCCATCAACACAAAGCTGTCAAAATGCAGTAACTTTTTGCAGAGTCATGGTACAGTGCTAAGAATAACAGTTTGTGTGTGACGCTCAAGTAACACCCTGGTGATTAGAGAAGTGAAACTAAACCCACATCCTCACTACACAATGAACTAAACTAGCTTATTTGTGTTTGACTGGGTTTGGGGTTTGTGTGGAGGAAATAACCGAGTAAAAACGTCAACAGAAAAAGGGAAGCCCATGTGCAGAAGCTGCAAGTTTTTTGTTATCTGTTTCATTCCAGCTTATACCATCATAGTTTATCTGAAAATGCTGAAAAATTATCTGGCAGAGCATTATTCGGCTGGTCCAGACTTAATGCTGAGTCACGGTTTAGTGCCAACTGCACACACCTTTGGCTGGTGTGTTCACTTCTACTCCATCGTGGCCACAAGAAAGAGATTGTGTTCATTCCCATTTTCAACTAAACCGTCTGGCATTATGTCCATACCTGGATAAAATAACTACGGCTTATTGCAAACAAGGCGTGGCTCACTTTTTTAAATGAATCATAGTTAACACAATAATAATAATAATTTATTATTTATACCCCGCCCATCTGGCTGAGTTTCCCCAGCCACTCTGGGCGGCTCCCAATCAAGTGTTAAAAACAATACAGCATTAAATATTAAAAACTTCCCAAAACAGGGCTGCCTTCACATGTCTTTTAAAAATAGAATAGCTTCTTATTTCCTTGTCATCTGATGGTCGGTTGTTCCACAGGGCGGGCACCACTACCGAGAAGGCCCTTCTCTGGTTCCCTGTAACCTCACTTCTTGCAATGAGGGAACCGTCAGAAGGCCCTCGGCGCTGAATCTCAGTGTCCGGGCTGAACGATGGAGGTGGAGACGCTCTTTCAGGTATACAGGACCCAGGCCATTTAAGGCTTTAAAGGTCAGCACCAACACTTTGAATTGTGCTGGTGATCTTTGTTTTCGTGTGTGAGTGGGGTGGGTGGGTGTTTTGGATCAGGTTAGCCATAGTGATTCATATGCTGTTGGTGGATTTCTGTCGTTGTCTTGTTGGGCTGTGTATGTGATAAAGGGGAGCCATACCGGGGTAAAGGCGTCTTCTTCTATTTGTTCCTGTGTCAGTTTCAGTTTATTGGTTAATTTTTCTAGTAGGGCTGTTTCCCATACTATTTGGTACCACTGGTCCATGCTTACTCCTGAGAGGTCTCTCCAGTGTCTGGTTATGATGTTTCTGGCTACTGAAAGTAGGTGGGTTCTGAGTTCTTTGTGATGTAAATGGGCATTGTTGTCTTGGAAGATGTTTAGTGGGGCCAATTCTGGGGTGATTTCTAATACTTGTTTAGTTATTTTACATAGTTCTTGTATGGCTGTTGTCCAGAATAGTTGGATTTGGGGGCATTCCCACCACATGCGGAAGTATGTGCCTGTGGAGGTGCACCCTCTCCAACATTTGTACCACGCTCCCAATTCTCACCTTCCTACTTTCAGCAGGAGGTCTAACCCAGCACCGTTTGAAGCAGAAGTTAAAACCTTCATCAAAGGCTGGCTCCAGAAACCTGCTTTTCTCTCTTGCTCCTATGCTATGGGCATTGTCCTGTTTCTTACTGGACAGAAGAAATATTGACAGTACATTGCTTGGAACGACCTTAGACGAGGTAACATCGCCAACTGCAAATGTAGTCAAGGGCCTGGCAACATGTTATAGTCATCATGATCAAAAATAGTCCAGTGTAGATCAGGATAAAGGTTGAAACCAATTCTGATGACTATTGAGAACTCCCCCAAAGACAGCCAGAGAAAGCTTCAGAGGATTGATGTTAGGCCAAGGAACAGGGAAGCAGGAGGCATTGGCCATTTGCCACCTGTTTAACGGTGCTTATCCCATCTCTTCTCACTAATTTGCCTTGGGGATTGGAACAGGGAGGAGGGACAATTAGACACTTAAGGAAATGGAAGATAAGTGGTGATAACAGCTTCTAGAGAGAGGTGGTTCCAGCTTCCCTGCTTTGATCCCCTCCAGCTTTCTCTGCTTATCTTCAGAGATGAGCTTGGCTGGTTTTGATGTTCTGAATGCAACAGTTCGCCCTGCACAAGCCTAGCTCTCGAGACTGAGCAGTCTTGCAGAGGAGCAGTCACAGCAGCAAACCCCTCCATGAACTGGCTTCACGGGAACTTCACAGAAAGCCCCCGCAGTCGATTGCAACTACGATGACGTCAACATCAGCTACATGAGCCATTTTCCGCGACGAGCTCCAACATAGCTTGGATCACATTTGAATGGCCCTCTTCTCTTTCTCTTTGGCAATCACTCATAGCCGAGTAAGATTGTCTTCCATAAACACAGTTTTAACAGTGAGTCCATAAGTGACTGCTTTAGCCGGACCTGAACAATTTCCAAGCATCCCCAGCCTTACCTAGAGATGGTGGGAAGGCAACCTGGGACCTTCTGCATTAAAAACAGATAATCTACAGCTGAACTACAATGGGGCCATTTCTCACTTCCCCCCAAACTGACACTCCTTGGCCCCCCATTTTTTGTTGACCGACCCCCCCCCCCACAGATAATTTCCACTGACAAAACACCAACAGGAAATAGCAGACACAACCTGTGCCGTCCTGAGAAAACCCCTTATTCCTGATTTCATTTCATTTCATTCTTTGGCAGATTTGCACAATGGAAAACACACATCAAGAAATAAATTTTAGAAAGGGGCAAGATTAGACAGCTAAAACCGTTAATAGGATTGGAATAACACTTGAATTTTGGAATCTGAAAAACCAAGTAAATAATAATTTTTTAAAGAAAGAAAGGAAAAAAGAGGGGAAGTAACTGGATTTAGGCCAAAGGGTGTGCTCAGACTTGCATTCTGCTTTCAAAAGCTCCTCTAGACAGCGCATCCAGGTCTTGGTTTGGGCCAAATTCTTGCAGTTCACTGATACGAATCCAAAAAGGTGCACGCTGCCTGGCAAGGAAACAATTTCTCAGGGGAACCAGTAGGGAAGTTAGGGAATGAGCAAATAATCCCAGTTTTATTAGGAGTCTACTTTAAAGCCTTCCAGAGGGTGCCCTAAGGAAGTACGAAGAACTCAAACTTGTTTTTTTTGTTTTGTTTTTGTGGGAGAGCATTTCATATTTCATCTTTTAATCACGGCTGTCATTTCCATCAGAGATGGCAAGAGCGCATTCATTCGTTGTGCAACATCTTATTTATTTTCTGGAGGCAGGGGGAGGAGGTAGGCTGCATCCCCTCAAGGAGGTATGGCACACAGAAAGATAAAAAGCTCTTGAAAAAACAACATTGAAGGTGAAGGAGGTTGGCACACCTAAGAGCCAAGAGAAATACAAGCAGGAGAAGGAGAAACGAGATTATTTTGATAATCCAACACCACTTCAGAGCGCTGAGCCCTTCTGAAAAATTGGTCCAGGGGGTAGTATTCTGTCATCTTTGCAAATGATAACAAACCTAAAGCTGTGAATGATTGACGTTTACTCTGAGTGAGATGCTGCCATTAACCTGGAACCTCTTACTTTAATGCCCACTCCTTATCACCCACAAGTTTAGTTTTGTGTAACAAATAATTTGTGTGTTTATGCTGTTTTAAAATAAAATCTGGATACCGCTGAAATTGGTGGAACTGGCAGTATTGTTGCCACGATTAAACGGCTCCATCTCTTACGGATTTAAAGATTATTTTATGTTGTTGTTGTTGTTTAGTCATTTAGTCGTGTCCGACTCTTCGTGACCCCATGGACCAGAGCACGCCAGGCACTCCTGTCTTCCACTGCCTCCCGCAGTTTGGTCAAACTCATGCTGGTAGCTTCGAGAACACTGTCCAACCATCTCATCCTCTGTCGTCCCCTTCTCCTTGTGCCCTCAGTCTTTCCCAACATCAGGGTCTTTTCCAGGGAGTCTTCTCTTCTCATGAGGTGGCCAAAGTATTGGAGCCTCAGCTTCAGGATCTGTCCTTCCAGTGAGCACTCAGGGCTGGTTTCCTTAAGAATGGAGAGGTTTGATCTTCTTGCAGTCCATGGGACTCTCAAGAGTCTCCTCCAGCACCATAATTCAAAAGCATCAATTATTTTATACACCTTATCTAAAAGAGTAGAGTCAGAGAGAAACCCTACCACGTTTACTGAGAAGACGTTCAATGCTTGCTCCAAGAGCATAGCATTGCTGCCTCTGCTTGCTTCCCCCCACCCCAAAAAAATCCCCAAGTTTTCATATTTTAATGCAAATGTCAATTGTAGTATGGTTGGTTATGTTCTAAGGACACAGGTGGCGCTGTGGTCTAAACCACTGAGTCTCTAGGGCTAGAAGGTCGGCAGTTCGAATCTCCGTGACAGGGTGAGCTCCTGTTGCTCTGTTCCAACTCCTGCCAACCTAGCAGTTCGAAAGCACACCAGTGCTACTAGATAAGTAAGTACCACTGCGGTGGGAAGGTAAACGGTGTTTCTATGCGCTCTGGTTTAGTCACGTCAGAAGCAGTTTAGTCATGCTGGCCACATGACCCACAAAGCTGTCTGTGGACAAATGCTGGCTCCCTCGGCCTGAAAGTGAAATGAGCGCCGCAACCCCATAGACACCTTTGCATGGACTTAACCATCCAGGGGTCCTTTATCTTTACCTTTACAGTAAAGGTAAAGGTAAAGGGACCCCTGACCATTAGGTCCAGTCGTGGCCGACTCTGGGGTTGCAGCGCTCATCTCGCTTTATTGGCCGAGGGAGCCGGCACACAGCTTCCGGGTCATGTGGCCAGCATGACTAAGCCACTTCTGGCGAACCAGAGCAGCGCACAGAAATACCGTTTACCTTCCCGCCGGAGCGGTACCTATTTATCTACTTGCACTTTGACATGCTTTCAAACTGCTAGGTGGGCAGGACCTGGGACTGGACAACGGGAGCTCACCCCATCACGGGGATTTGAACTGCCGACCTTCTGATCAGCAAGTCCTAGGCTCTGTGGTTTAACCCACAGTGCCACCTGCATCCCTTACCTTTACAGTAGACTCCATGATAAAATTGCTGCTCGTATCAACAATAGCACCATTACAAGAGTTATGAGTAATCAAAGATTTGATCCTGTGCTCAGAGAGGTCAGATTACATTGACATCAGCCCAACCCAGATCTGCATTTTTTAAAAAGAGCTTAGCACCTGACCTAATAGGTATGATGCAGCAAGCATTTGAGAGCTAACCTGAGACTCTCCCAGCCTCAAAGCGAGATGAGCGCCGCAACCCCATAGTCGTCTTTGACTGGACTTAACTGTCCAGAGGTCCTTTACCTTTACCAGCTGCTTTAAGAACAGCCAATGACTGCTACTCTGCATACTTACTTGTTATTTTAGCACGCTTTTTAAAAAAATGCAATGTAAAGAAATGAAAAAGCAGTGCTACCATCAGCATTGCATTTGAATCTACATGCAGTTATGTGGCTTTGTGCGTGTCAACAGGGCTTATGTTCAACTGCATTCACACGTCACTTTAATGTGTTAAATTCCACATTGTATTTGACCTTCCACATGATGTCAACACCACTTCTGGAAATACAGTGGAATATAGCATTACCGTATTTTTTGCTCTATAAGACTCACTTTTTCCCTCCTAAAAAGTAAGGGGAAATGTGTGTGCGTCTTATGGAGCGAATGCAGGCTGCGCAGCTATCCCAGAAGCCAGAACAGCAAGAGGGATTGCTGCTTTCACTGCGCAGCGATCCCTCTTGCTGTTCTGGCTTCTGAGATTCAGAATATTTTTTTCTTGTTTTCCTCCTCCAAAAACTAGGTGCGTCTTGTGGTCTGGTGCATCTTATAGAGCGAAAAATATGGTAAGTGTTGTTCATTTCCATGTTATTTGCTTCCAGAAAGAAATAAAAAAATCTGTGCGAATGCTGAAATGTAATGTGGAAATTAGGAGATAGGAAAACGCCGGGAGATGGGGAATAAACTGATGTGTGACTGCAACCTGAGGGCTGCTTTGCAACACATGTCTGTTTGAAATATATATTATTGCAGCACATTTTGCCATTCCAGCCAAGGAACAACCAAAATACATGCATTTGGAATGTTAACAAACTCCATAGCATACCATAAGATTAGTCAAACAATCCTCAGTTAATGTGGTGTTAATTTTTCAACTAAAGATTTGCAGAGTTGCAGTTCAAATGTAGATCAAGTGCTCCCTCTTCAGAAAATGCTGCACAACTGCATCAGGAAAACTGCGCTGAAACCCTCTGGGATCCTTCAAATATGATACTTGTGCTGCTGTGAAGAAAAGCTATTAAGACTGTAGGTGTTCTCCTCCTCCTAAATTGCATTTGAAACCACCGAGGCACAAACAGATGAGCAGGCGAATTTTCCAGAGTCTTCTTAGTGAAAACATTTCGGGTAATATATTACAGAACAGGAAACAAAATCTATTCAGCACAGAAAACAAAATCAGTTTGATACCAAACGCATTATCATGCAAACTGCTACCGATTTATCATTTGAAACGAATTGCAAGGAATGATTTTTATACTCCCACGTTTCCTCCACTGTCTGGGCAACTGTAAAGCATTCAGGAAGGGAGAATCTGGGTAAACAGCTTAGAAAGTGAAATGTGCCCAAGTTTAAAAAGAAGAGAACAGAGAAAACACTTATTCTGGGGAGAGAGAAAGAGAGCTATAAACATCCATACCTAGAAAACATCAGGTTTCTCCACCAGTGAGCAGAAGGAAGTCTTTTGGCCTTCATGATTTAGCAAAACATTAACAAAGCACTGTTTACTCAAATGTAAGTCCCTCTATGTTCAATGGCACTTACTCTTGGGTGAGTACAGTCATACCTTGGTTTTTGAACAGCTTAGTTCTCGAATGTTTGGGATCCCGAATGTTGCAAACCCGGATGTGAACTGTTCTGGTTTTTTGCAAGCCAAACGTCCAATGGGGCTTCCGTGGATTCTGATTGGCTGCAGGAGCTTCCTGCAGCCAATCAGAAGCCGTGCTTTGGTTTGTGAACGTTTTGGAAGTCGAACGGACTTCAAGAACGGATTCCATTCGACTTCCAAGGTACGGCTATATGTGTATAAGATTGCAGAGAATGAGGTGGGCAGGAATGACCCCAATGTATTTGCAGATACCATAATGAAGAAGACAGTTCAGATCCTCCTTCACACTGTTTTCTTTTTTAAAAAAGAAAATATTCAGATTTATTATCATTTCACGAGTAGAAATACAAATATGTCTGTATTGTTAAATGTGTCTCTCTCATTCTGCGGAAGCTACGCTGAGAGTATGTATACTTGTGTGGCAGTAATAAGCCCTCCAGAGGAAGCTACTGTTTTGCTTAACTATCCTGATGTCACGGCCGAGAGCTGATTGCCAAAATAAATGGAGAGGTAGACTGCGAATGTCTGAATTTCTGCATTTGTACCAGGAGTCTACACAAGATTGCTGATCAGCAACCATAACAATTTCTGGACTCCTGATACGGCATGGAAACTTAACCCACTTATTTACATTGGCAGCCGCACGTCTCCTAAGGAAACCAGGAGGACTCGAATAATCAAGCCTAATAGCCCTTCTTAGAACCGTTCCTCTCATCACATGATGAGGGTTTGCTGTTTACGAGTCAGTGGTCTCCAGACCACAGCATGGTTTGGACATTCACGGTGAAATTAGCTGGGCTCTGCCGGGGACCGAAAATACCAACAGCAGCCTATATCCCCTGACGCATTCCTTGGTGGATGTTAATCGCAGTGGCGCATGAACAATGCCAAACATTGACAGAAGATTGCTGGACTGTCATTCCTTCCATCCTGAGTTGATGGTATTATGCATGCAGAACATTAGTCATCCTAATCCGTGACGTAACGGCGCACAGCGTTAACCAATGCTGGCTATCCTTGCACACTGAGATAATGTGTCGCTCTCGTGCTCTTCAAGCTGTTAAACCCATTACTAAATTGTGGGTGGGTGGGCTTCGCATGGGTGATGTATGGAAGTGAAAGCTGGACCATAAAGAAGGCTGATTGCTGAAGAATTGATGCTTTTGAATTTTGGTGCTGGAGGAAAAGTTATGGACTCCCCATCAGTCCCAGCCAACATTCCCTATGACCAGGGATTATGAAATCCAAGATCTGAAACCACAGGTTCCTCGCTATTGCGTTGCACAAAGGCAACTAGAAACGCCATCACTGTAACTTAATTGTGGGCTGGCTTGCTGCTTAATAGCTTTTTAATATCCTAGATAGCTAAAGCATGCTAAAAAGGCAGCCTTTTCCAAGGGTTTTGTTGAGAGAAGTGGAGAGATATTAATTTGTGTTGCCTCCTTGGCTGGATGGAGGAGAGGCGTAGGAAGTGCCACAGACTAAGGGTGTAATTACCCCATGGATAGCTCTCTCTTTTTGGAGGGAACATCAAGTTTCTTTCTGCAAGAGAAATCAACTGTACACCTCTACGCATCCGGCAAACTAGGCTGCTACCCACAAAACTTGTTATGTACTGAAGTTCTCACCCTGGGCCAGCAGGGGGATACTGTAGATAGTTATGCAAATAAGGGATCGAAAGTGACGTTCAGTGATTGGATAGTTTTAGAAAATTGTTACAGTTACGTTGTACTGGAGCTCTATATAAGCAGGCTGACTGAACCCTTCAGTTCAGTTCTGTTCTGGCCTGTGAATAAACAAGAGCTGTTTGAAGAATCGCTGTGTCGTCTGATATGTTCACCCACAACTTAACAAAACTCATGCCACAGTGAACTCTTATTTGCATGTAAATTGTCACAGCATATTCCCCCAGCAATATGAGGTGCAGAAACTCAAAAGATCTGTTTCCTAGGGTTTCTTTGCTTCCTCTTTAGAAGATACAGTGGTACCTCGGGTTACAGACGCTTCAGGTTACAGACGTTTCAGGTTACCGACTCCACTAACCCAGAAATAGTACCTCGGGTTAAGAACTTTGCTTCAGGATGAAAAGAGAAATCGTGTGATGGCAGCGTGGTGGCAGCAGGAGGCCCCATTAGCTAAAGTGGTGCTTCAGGTTAAGAACAGTTTCAGGTTAAGAACGGACCTCCAGAATGAATTAAGTTCTTAACCCGAGGTACCACTGTATTTAATTGCACTTAGGCTAGGAAACATACATTCCAGCTGGATTGCTTTCCTTCGCAGCATGACTTAGTAGCATTTAATATTTAAGCCCATCCACTCAAGTCACTAGCGAAAGCAGCCCAACCGAACTTAGTAGGATTGCTGTAAATTGAATAGTTTCAGAACTACGTACATTATCTGCAACTCAAAAATAGCCATATAATCCTAGCACTTCCTCTGCCCTCCGTATTACAATGAATGCAGCAGGGATTTTAAATGCCCTCCAGCTTTTTGACCCTAGCCAGGTCTGCCTGCTCAGTACGACTTAACATTCTGCAAAGCCATGCAATGGGGGAAACTGTGAAAATGCACCACAACAGAGCAGAGATGCACTGTGCTAGAAGCCCATAGATGTCCCCCTTAACTTTTAAATTCAGAAAGGCCAGCAGATGGGTTAAGATAAGCTGCTATAGGAAAAATGAAAGATTTCATGCAGGCATTACCAATGTGATAGACTGACCACCCAAGTGTGCAATTACTTCCAAGACACACACACAAAATTCATGTGTTTTTCCACGCAGCTGACATGGGAAAATCTTGCAAGGAGAACAGACTAATTTTAATAACTAATGGTTATCCAGGCAAAGTTTATTTTTTTTAATGATATTATACGAAAATGACAAAACATTGCGTTTGGATTTGATTTAAATCACGATTTTAATCACTAGTCAGTAAGACTTGATTTAAACCCTTTTTTTTTTTTTTACAGAAAGACTCATTCTTGCTGGTATAATCTTAATATTTTCAACCAGATGAAGATTTCATTTTTTGGAATAATAAATTTTCAGAGTAGTTTTTACAGATGTATCAACAATGACTGATTTGGTTATACTATTTGAATACTATTAGATAGATAATTATAAAATGATTGTGCGGTTTAATAAGTTAACTGTTTTAACTGTTTTATATTTGGACAACGTTTCTGCTGTACTTTATTGGAAGGAGAAAAACAATCATTTTCTTAATAACAATTTAAACCATTTATTTAACTAAAGCAATAACATTATAGCACATGTATCCATGTTTGTTAACTGATGTGGTTAAACAATTTAAAACAAAAACAAAAACTTAGACTGACTTTTAGCACACATGAAAAACTTAAAACAAATCCTTATTTCCTGATGGATAGCCTTTGAACTATAATGTAACTTAAATAAAAAACAATCTTTAGAAAGATTTTTCCTCCAAAAGCATTTTATTTTAAAAATCCAATTTAAATTTTTAAAAATCCAATTTTTAAAAAAATCATTGATTTTTATCCACTTTGGCTGAATCCAAAGGTTTCCTTCTGCATGCAGAAGGCATCTTCAGCCCTTTAAAACACTATTATACCATGTGCTATTGCACAGAAAAGTGAACTTGAATCTAGATGTGTTTTTCCACCCAACAAGCATCATCCTTGCAGACTGATGAGATTTGTCATAGAACATATCAGTTATGACAGTGCACAAACTCTTCTGAATACCAATAAAAATTATTTGGACAAAACTCTTCTGAATACAATTTGCTGAGCAGCTGTACTGGCTATCTGATTTCCATTCATGCTTCCTGGGATCCAACTTAGTAACATCTTTTGCCAACAATCAATAATACAGCTGGTATATTGCTTTTATTCTTTTTTTATTATTTGATCACCTATATGGCTTATTTTTCATGGTGATAAGTATAGGCACTTTAGGTGCACTTAATACATGGTTTAGAAAGCCTCAAGCTTTGCTGCTTTCTGGACCAAGACCACAATTTGCCATGCTAATCTGCCGCTGTACCGGAATAAGTTGAGATCCTAAGGCTGTGCACTTCAAAGCAAGAAAAGTTCACCAAGTCAGTAATCTGCTGCTATTTAGGTTCCGAAAAGCAGCTTACCTTTATAACCAATTTGTGCAACATCACGGCAGTCTCTTCGATTTAGGATGGAGCCTGCAAGTAAAGTGGAAGGAGAGTCGCTTTACCAAAAAAGCAAGAAACAACGGCAACTGAAATCAACGTTCCAAAAAGCACACAGTTGAGGGAGTACCGTCCTTTTCCGTGTATAAGACTTTTTTTTTTTTTTACTTTAAGATAAGGTTAAAAATCTGGTGGTGTCCTATGCACAGATAGTGCATATGCTCATTTTCTGAATTTGGGGTCCCCAAAAGTTTGTTGTTTAGTCGTTTAGTCGTGTCCGACTCTTCATGACCCCATGGACCAGAGCACACCAGGCACTCCTGTCTTCCACCGCCTCCCGCAGTTTGGTCAAACTCATGCTGGTAGCTTCAAGAACACCATCCAACCATCTCGTCCTCTGTCGTCCCCTTCTCCTTGTGCCCTCCATCTTACCCAGCATCAGGGTCTTTCCCAAGGAGTCTTCTCTTCTCATGAGGTGGCCAAAGCATTGGAGCCTCAGCTTCAGGAACTGTCCTTCCAGTGAGCATTCAGGGCTGATTTCCTTCAGAATGGAAAGGTTTGATCTTCTTGCAGTCCACGGGACTCTCAAGAGTCTCCTCCAGCACCATGGGCGCCTTATACATGGAAAAACACGGTACTTGGAGAAATGTTATATATATGTATCTCTTTACTTAACAACTCACAGCCGAGGTCCGAACTAGGTGTCCCCAGATGTGTGACATCATGGGAGAGTTGTTGTTCCCAGAACTAAGAAGAAACTTGTCATTTCTGCTATGGGACGCTGCATGTTGTTTAAGTGATCTTGTTATATTTACAGTATTAGGATGTGGTTTCCGGGTATGTTATTATATTTGCTATCAATTTGCTGCGTTACGAAATCGTTGCTGTGTCGCTTTGCTATGTTGTTAGGAATTTGTTTTTGTAGCGTCTGCTCAAAATGCATCCCTGTATCCTTGTTGCAGGCAGCTCTGAGCATGATTAGTAATTAATAATGATGATAATAATAATTTATTATTTATACCCCACCCATCTGGCTGACTTTCCCCAGCCACCCTGATTCCTTTGTGTGGGAATGTTCAGGGAGGCAGGAGAGGATATATTGTTTATTAATATCCTTCCTAAATTGCACTAGCAAGTTCTATAATTTAGCAGAGTTTTAACACCCCCCTTTTAAGTGCATAGCAGGTAGCTGGTTGCAAGCTTGCTTAAGCTTTTCAGTATAGATTCCTCATAAGATCCCTTGTTTCCCTCTTAAAAGAATAAATATGGCACAATCTTATTTAAGATATATAAAAGTAGTTTACTCACAGCATCATCAGTTCACAGATGGATCCCTGAAGGCAGACTTAGTTACAGATATATACATGTGAGCCTATCCCATATAATCTCTTTGTCCTCTGTTGGCTGAAAGCCAACAGGGCATCTCTAGCTAAAAGCTGTTGCTCCAACAACAAAATCAAAAAGAGAGAGTGGCTGCGTGCTTTGTGCTTTTGTTACCTGCACAGGTAAGGTCACGCCCACCTCTAGTCACATACAAGAGGAAGGATGCTCCAAGCCAGGAGGAAACAGGAAGTTTTTAACTCGCTGGAACAAACATCCCCTTTGCATGTCCACTCTAGGCAAACAAGGAATGTTGTACTTGACTGCTATTTATGTATCACATCCCACACTTGCTTGCAAAAGCAGCATGCAAATTGAATGAATGAATCCTGCGGCCACAGGATTGGATCAGAGCATTGGGAACCAGTTAATGTGATTGGAGCATTGGAAACCAGAAAAAGGGACATATTTGTGGTGGCCCCCTATGTGTAGAACTCCTGAGGAACACAGGGTCGGATCCATCGAGCATTACATTGTTTCCAAATGTCTTCATTTCTATGAGAGTTTTTGGCTAGGCTGTGAGATGCTTCAACGGATGTTTTCAGATTACAATAGAACAAATGAAGCAATTGTATGTTTTATGTAAGGTTGCATTGGAAGGCCTTTGCCTAAAAATATTTATATTTCTATCTCTGTCTGTGGTTCTGATCAAATCCCTAATCTCTGATCATATA
Organism: Podarcis siculus; assembly: GCA_034642415.1. Lineage (NCBI taxonomy): Eukaryota > Metazoa > Chordata > Lepidosauria > Squamata > Lacertidae > Podarcis > Podarcis siculus. The sequence continues at coordinate 3,251,500 of JAXCMG010000070.1, read as the reverse complement.
TGATGTAAAACATGAGACAAAATAAAGAAATGATAGACTGTGCATCATTGGTACTTGCAAAGACACAGGGTTTTGCATGCACTGATGATCAGCGATGCTCAAAAAGTGCCGAGCCTCTATATGTTGGTTTAATTTCAAACCACACAGGCAAAGGAAAACAGGCCACACAGGGTGTCACTGCGGCATCAGGTAATTGATAGCTGGGTAGTCCTGCCAAAGTTGTCTCTGATGGAGGAGGTAAGGATCTGGCCTCCCAGCTGGATCTGTTTTGCTTGCTGCAGACTATGAGATGAATAGGCATTTCTGAACCAGAGAAGATTGACTTGTTCTGCTATCACTTCTGCATTTACTCCAATAGCTGATTAATATCAAACATCATGCTGGCATCTATATTCCTTTTTAACAGAGGCAATAAAGACTTTAACAGAGGCAATAAATAAACAAGCATTTTCTATCCTTTTACATTAGGGAACTAGAAAAAAAACTTCAAATAAAAGAAGAATGCCACATGCTAAATGCTATTTGCCCATTTGTTGCTTTGATAAACTGGAATATTTCTGCAAAAGGATGCAGGTTACTGAAGTGAATTTATTGCCTAGCTCCAACAGAACTAAACAGACAGGAGAAGAAAAATTACGGGCTCTGGACAGCTCCATTTCTCTCCTAGTTCCCACATTTTATTAAACGCAAGCCTGATTCAACTGAGCCTAAAATCCGCCATGCTGATGGAGTGCTCAGAAAAATCCCAGTCCCCCAATTACCAAAAAAAAAAAAAAAAAAAAAGGCACTTGAGGAATTTGATCCAGTGTCAATCATAGCTTCCGTGATCCAGTGTCAATCATAGCTACAGTGGTACCTCAGGTTACATATGCTTCAGGTTACATACACTTCAGGTTACAGACTCCGCTAACCCAGAAATAGTGCTTCAGGTTAAGAACTTTGCTTCAGGATGAGAACAGAAATTGTGCTCTGGCGGCGCGGCGGCAGCAGGAGGCCCCATTAGCTAAAGTGGTGCTTCAGGTTAAGTACGGACCTCCGGAAAGAATTAAGTACTTAACCTGAGGTACCACTGTACATGCAAACCCAGAAGCAATGGCTAACAGCTTCAGAACAAGCCATGGTTTACAGTAGGCTTATTTGGGAAGCTGTTAGCCATGGTTGACAGTTCGCACAGCCTAGGAAACTATGGTTAACAACTTGCAGATACTGTAAAGTCAATTCAGTGCTTGGTGTAAGAGGGTGAGAGCAGGATTGCAACCCGATCCACTTTTCCAGAAACTTTAGCGCTCTGATTCTGTGGGCTGAGACTGTTGGGAGAAGGGCAACACATGGATATTGAATCAGCCTTCTATTTGCCAGGCAATAGGTCAATCAAATGGGTCACAAAGTGGGGAAGAGCTCAGCTCAATTTGCCACAGTTCCAAAACTGAATTCGTGTCCGCATAGACCCGAATGAAGGAAGTGGCCTATTTTTTATTTTCCTGGCCGGGGAGACAATCCTTAGATTGAAAAAAGGCTTCCCAATGTTCCATCCTGTATCATCTGCTGCCATAAATGTTTAAGCTTCCCTTTTGCCTTTCCAGACACTGTCCTGAATCGTGCTTCAGGCTAAGGGGAGGGAGGGGTGGATTTGCAACACAGGCCATTCATCAGACCGACCAAAATGCTTTCTGCATTCCTCAAGTCCTGGGAAAAATAGGCTGGATTCTTTTATTACTAATCTTTGCACTTCAACACTTAACGGTCTGACAGAAGGGCTAATGCTGTGTAATTAAAAGCAAATGTTTCCTGGATTCAAAATAAAGCAGGGCAGGATAAAAGCTGGTTGAGCAAGAGCAGCGGAGCAAAGGGGAAGAGAGGGAACAAGCTATTCAGACAGAATTTAAGCTTTTTTAAATAATAATGAAAAAACCCACCCAATAAAAGCAAAGCAAATTAGGACCATAAAAGCACTGAATTCTATTCTGAAGCGTCCAAACAGCTACTAAGAATCCTTTAGCTAAGCAGTTTTAAGACAAGCCACTGTGTTTGTGTGCGCTTTCATTGTGTGTATGTACAGGCAACATCTGACTGATGCGCAACCACGCACATCATGGTGCATGGAAGTGGCCAGAAAAGGGGGTGGAAGGTAAAAATAAAGGACCCCTGGACGGTTAAGTCCAGTCAAAGGCGACTATGGGGTTGCGGCGCTCATCTCGCTTTCAGGCCGAGGGAGCCGGCGTTTGTCCACAGACAGCTTCTGGTGCGACGGGACACCGCGACGGAAACCAGAGCACACGGAAATGCTGTTTAACTTCCTGCCGCAGTGGTACCTATTGATCTACTTGCACTGGTGTGCTTTTGAACTGCTAGGTTGGCAGGAGCTGGGACAGAGCAACGGGAGCTCACCCCATCACGAGGATTTGAACCGCTGACCTTCTGATTGGCAAGCCCAAGAGGCTCAGTGGTTTAGACCACAGTGCCACCTGTGTCCCTCCAAAAGGGGGTGGAACGGGGAGTAACCCATAACCCTAGAGAAACAGAGTAGTTACAACTGGGAGCCAATCTACAGTCATACCTCTTGTTACATTTGCTTCAGGTTAAATCTTTTCAGGTTGCATCCCGCGGTGACCCGGAAGTACTGGAACGGGTTACTTCTGGGTTTTGCCGCTCGCGCATGCACAGACGCTCAAAATGATGTCATGTGCATGCACAAAAGCAGTGAATCGCAACCCGCGCACACGCAGACGTGGGTTGCGTTCTGCTCATGTTGCGAACGGGGCTCTGGAACGGATCCCGTTAGCAGCCAGAGGTACCACTGTATTTTAGGTGGTTCTGGCCAATCTATTTTATGACAATTATTATTAAAATTTGTATACAGTGGTATCTCGGGTTACATACACTTCAGGTTACATACGCTTCAGGTTACAGACTCTGCTAACCCAGAAATAGTGTTTCAGGTTAAGAACTTTGCTTCAGGATGAGAACAGAAATCGTGCTCTGGCGGCGCAGCGGCAGCAGGAAGCCTCTTTAGCTAAAGTGGTGCTTCAGGTTAAGAACAGTTTCAGGTTAAGAACGGACCTCCGGAACAAATTAAGTACTTAACCTGAGGTAGCACTGTATTGGCCCTTCATCTGTATATATCAGGGCGGTTTGCCACATAAAAATACAAGATAAAACAGAGAATACACAATAAATACAAGAACAAAAATCCCCATTCCCACAACACATTTAAAAGGGTATCAGATGTTACTCAGCCCAAGGCCTGGTTGAAGCAGAACATTTTCGACCAAAGGTGGGCATTCCACACTTGTTCCTATGCTGCCACCCTCAGGACCTTTTGTGGAGGAGGTGCACAAAGAAGGTGCTCAGAGGTTCATCTCAGGATCCACCCAAATTCCTGCGGAGAGAGGTGGCCTTTGAGGTCTCATTCTCTCCTTCTGTGCCAGGGCTGTACCACCTGAGACTGCAGCTAAAGACTCACAGGACTGAACAGTCCTCTGTGGAAAAAAACAAATCCCCACATGTAGAAAGCTAGCAATTAATGGGGAAGTCTAAGCTAAATCTCTTCCCCGCGATATGCTTGTCTGCTGTGGGCAAGGATGCTTTTAGATACAGGTGTGTTCACATCACATGATCCACAAATGCAAAAATAAATAAACAAAAAATGAGAAGAAGAGAAAGGTAGGAAATTATTCTACTGCCACCGCTAATGGCAAACATCCCACAGCCATGAGACTGTCAAAGAACTTCTCATCCTCCCTGGACAAATTTGGTGCAATCCCACCAGCACCGCAAGCAGGTTCCATCATTCCAAGAGGCCAATTGCGTGCAGTTCTTTATTTGTAAATTACTTTTTTGCAATCCTTCCTCTTCCCTATACAGTGGTACCTCGGGTTAAGTACTTAATTTGTTCCGGAGGTCCGTACTTAACCTGAAACTGTTCTTAACCTGAATCACCACTTTAGCTAATGCTGCTGCCACGCCGCCGGAGCCCGATTTCTGTTCTTATCGTGAAGCTAAGTTCTTAACCTGAAGCACTATTTCTAGGTTAGCGGAGTATGTAACCTGAAGCGTATGTAACCCGAGGTACCACTGTACTGTAAAGGCCTGTTTATTTCTGATTGCAGGCCTGCAAGCAAACCACATTTAACTGCAAAGTGCTTAGCCGCTTGTACTAACTCAACAATGAAAGACAAAGACTTATGATGGTGCAATGACCTTACCCTGCTTCTAAGCGGATGGGAATATTCTGGTGGGTCAACATTAAATCCCTCTACAGTGGTGCCCCGCAAGACGAAAATAATCCGTTCTGCGGGAGCCTTCGTCTTGCAGGGATTTTCGTCTTGCGGAGCTCCGCTATCAGCGGATCAGCTGATAAGCGGTAAAACAGCTGATAAGCGGCTTAGCGGCTTTTAGCGGATTAGCAGATAAGCGGCAATTTGCAGAAAAGCAGCTTAGCGCCTTTCAGAAAAGGCCAAAAAAAAGGGAGACCACGGAAAAAAATTCGTTTTGCGAGTAAGCCCCATAGAAAACTTCGTCTTGCGAAGCGAAAAAATATCGGGAAGCCCTTTCGTCTTGCGCGTTTTTCGTTTAGCGGGGCATTCGTCTAGCGGGGTACCACTGTATACCCTTCTGCTTTTCAATTCTGCACAGTTTCATATCAAGCTAGAAGAAAACCTGACGGCTTGTGCTGTCCTTATCATGAACATCTGTTTTGCTCAGCCAAAGGCCATTAAAAATTATTTTATAGTACAACAAAAATGGCGCACCACTGAAAATATGACGGACAAATAACACAAGCTGATGCAATAGCCAGTATACGTAACAGCAGCAACACTCAATTAGAAAAAAATACAATGCAACACTTTAACAACAGAAACACTCCCAAAAATTCTTCATCCACCTCAAACTTATAATACAACAGCAACATCTAGTGTCCAAAGGAATTATTACCGCAGAGACAGCAAAGGATAAAGAAAAGTCACTTTATCCAGGGACAGTCCACATATATATTGGCTTATTCCTCCCTCCCTCCCTCTTTTTTTTATTTTTTATGGTGACACAGACAATTAATAAGAGGAATATTCTTCACAACTGTGAGCAGAGCAGTGGGGTGAGGGGTAAAGGTAAAGGTAAAGGTACCCCTGCCCGTACGGGCCAGTCTTGACAGACTCTGGGGTTGGTGCGCCCATCTCACTCAAAAGGCCGGGGGCCAGCGCTGTCCGGAGACACTTCCGGGTCACGTGGCCAGTGTGACAAAGCTGCATCTGGCGAGCCAGAGCCGCACACGGAAACGCCGTTTACCTTCCCGCTAGTAAGCGGTCCCTATTTATCTACTTGCACCCGGGGGTGCTTTCGAACTGCTAGGTTGGCAGGCGCTGGGACCGAGCAGCGGGAGCGCACCCCGCCGCGGGGATTCGAACCGCCGACCGTTCGATTGGCAAGCCCTAGGAGCTGAGGCTTTTACCCACAGCGCCACCCGCGTCCCGGGGTGAGGGGTAAGTGAAGACAAAGTGACATTTAACTATAACGTTGTTTGCTGATCCTGCTCAGGCTCCACAGAAAAAGCATTTTGGTTCCTGAAATTCATTCCAATTGTGCAGATAAAATATAACGGATAGAATTCTACAGGGTGGGGTATTAGGGTGTGAAAACAGTCAAGATCCAAGGATTCCCAGGCATGTACCTCCAGATGGTGAAGATGTCAGGCACCATCTTGTCGCCCAGGCATCGTCACTTGGTCGAAAGGCTGGTGCAAAATGCTAATTCCAAACACTTCTGGGGGGTTTTATATATAACTTTTATTAAATTTTCTGTTTTACAATTTAAAATACTCATTTTACATCCTTAAAATATCAATGACTTCCCTTCCTCTCTTTCCATGTTTCATTTTACATATCACAGATCCCTGAATATTTTACAAAAACTATACCAATCGTTTTTCCATTATTGCATCCATCAAAACTTGTTTACATTAATTTATCTTAATGCTGCCAGTGTTTTCAGCTGTATACAATTATTTCCCATATATTCAACAAACATTTTCCAATCTTCTTTAAACATATGTTCATCTTGTTATCCTATTCTATATGTTAAGACTGCAAGTTGTACATATTTTGTCAATTTAAGTTGTTAATCTCCTTTGGTTGGGACCTCACTCGTTTTTCATTTTTGGGCTAACAGGACGCAGTAGTGGCAAACATAAATAACCTTTTTTAACACCTGAGAATTTCCGTCTGAATTGCCCCAGCAGAAAGGACTTTGGTTTTTTTTGGGGGGGGGGGAAGTACTTTTGAACATTTTTTTCAATTCATTATGGATCATTTCCCAATACTCTTTTACCCTTTAACAGGTCCACCACATATGAAAGAATGTTCCCTCTGTCTCTTTACATCTCCAGCACTTATCTGATTCTGTCTTCTACATCTTAGCAAGCCTACTCGGAGTTAAATACCATCTGTGAATTATTTTCCGAAAACTTCTGAGCATCCCTGTTTTCACATCAAGAATCACAGACTAAGCCAGGGACAGGGAGCTTGAGGCACATTTTTTGCTGGACTACAAATCCCATCATTACTGACCACTGGCCATAATGGTTTGGGCTGATGGGTGTTAGAGTCCAACCACACCTGGAGGGACACATTTTTGGTCCAAGTTCATCTCACCCCCTGAACATACGCGAGAAAGTTCTTCTCTGAAAAATGTATTAACGTTCATTTGCTCTGCACAAAGCTACTAAAGCAGAAAACGGAATGCCGAATTATTACCTCCAATGAAATCCCAAAGGAGCACAAAGGACTATGGTAATAGGATTGCAGTCTGAGCCAACAATCCCTGGATCTCTGAGGTGCCAAAATCCCAAGAGAGCAGAAAAGATTATTTATGTATGCGATCATAGCTGCAGAGAGATTATTGGCCCAGAGATGGAAAGAAGAGAAGAAGAAAGGGAGATCAAATTGATGGATTATGCCGAAATGGCTAAAATGACTGGAAGAATCAGGAAGACCAAAATTTTAATAAGGGATGGGGGAAATTTATAACTTATCTTAATAACCATTGCAAACAGTTAAAATCGTTAGTAGGACTGGAATAACACTTGTAGTTTCATGGTGAATTTTGGATACAACGGAGAGGTAAAAGATTTGGATTGTCATAAAAGATGCAGGGGAAAACGATTAACAATAGAACCCACAAAGGGGAGGAGGGAAGTCCGGGAGATTCTCTGGAATCTTGTTTTTATGTTGTATGTTGGGCATGTGACTGTGAAATTTTAATCTGAAAAACCAAATAAATAAAATTTAAAAACACACACAAACGCTTAAAGTTCGTGTGCTGTTTAAATGAAGGCAGCGGGATGGCTCGGTCGATCAAAGCCTGGGAGACTCTTCATTTCAGGGTACTGTAGTGGGTTCGAGCAAAAAAATAAAAAGATTCCTGGCTGGCAAAGGGGGTTGGACTAGATGACCCTCGGGTGTCCCAACTCTGCAATTCTAGGAATCTAACCCAGGGGCATAAAGCGGCACACCTTGGTGCAAAAGGCTCCAAAACAAGAGGCACCAAGGGGAAACAGAGGAAATTCCACTATGAGCTGTCCAAACCCCCAGCTGAGCCCGATTCCGGGTAGCAGCTCCCCTCTCTGCTTTCTCCCGCAGTAACTCACCGCGGCAACCTTGAATTCGGCTCCTCCGCCGCCTTTTTTTCCTTAGAGGAAAAGAGGCGAGGTTAGCGCAAGAGACTTCCGGCTGTGTTCGGAGTGGGTTAAGTGGGTGGGTGGGAATGGAACGGACTACACCGCGAGGCGCTCTTTCTTAGCTCCACTTGTGCCTCGCCCTTTGCTTCCAGCCCCAAAACATTTAGTCGGCTTTTCTATTGCTTCTCTATAACGCGCCGTTTGTCGGCCTTGCCACTCTCTCCCGCTTCGAAAACGACTCGGAAATCTGGCGCGCGAGCAGCAGAGCTCGGCCCTTGGGATCCCCCGCCCGGTTGAAAAGGGCCGATTCGCGAATAGGAAACGAGGAAGGCTCCTCTCACCTCGACGTCTTCCGGCCCATTCAAAGATGTCCGCCGACTACTTCCGTTTCCCCCCCTTACGTAAGGCCTTTTCTACGGGGCCACGTGATGGGCGGCAGCCAATAGCTCGTCACAGCCCACGCTCCGGCAATTGGCCTGCCGGCTTCATAGGAGAGAGGCCTAGTCTCCTTCCTACATGTGCACTACAGCTCCCAGAATGCACAGAGGGCCCCTTACCGTGGACGGCCTAGCTGTTTGCGTTCGTGGTGCATCCTGGGATATGTAGTCTCATTTCTCCTTGAAGTCCATTTCAGGGGAGCTGCGGAGCCTGAGAGGTTTGCAGAGTATTTGCTGGCCAGTCCAAGAGGGAGAGAGAGATAGAGGTACTGGAGCAGCAGGGGAAGGAAACCCTCTGTTATTTATTATTATTATTATTTTTACTACTACTACTGGGGGGGGCATTGAATTGTGGAGATTTAACCTTCTCTCAGCAGCAGAGGAAGATAAGAGACTTGGCTACTTTTACTCTTCCCTCCCTCCCCTTTTTTAAAAATTAAAAATGCTGGAGAAAGGCAGTTGGAAAGCAAGTAAAATTAATTACAAATTCCTGACACCTGCAAAGTTGTTGATTTTTTTTTTAGGAAGACCCCCAAATTGATAGTTGTTTATTTCCTTGACATCTGATGGGAGGGGGCCACCACCGAGAAGGCCCTCTGCCTGGTTCCCTGTAACCTCACTTCTTGCAGGGAGGGAATCACCAGAAGGCCCTTGGATCTGGACCTCAGGGTCCGGGCTGAACGATGGGAGTGGAGACACTCCTTCAGGTATACTGGGCCAACGCCGTTTAGGGCTTTAAAGGTCAGCACCAACACTTCGAATTGTGCTTGGAAACGTACTGGGGTCCAATGTAGGTCTTTCAGGACCGGTGTTATGTGGTCTCGGCGGCTGCTCCCAGTCACCAGTCTAGCTGCCATGTTCTGGATTAGTTGCAGTTTCCAGGTCACCTTCAAAGGTAGCCCCACGTAGAGCGCATTGCAGTAGCCCAAGCGGGAGATAACCAGAGCATGCACCACTCTGGCGAGACAATCTGCGGGCAGATAGGGTCTCAGCCTGCGTACCAGATGGTGCTGGTAGACAGCTGCCCTGGACGCAGAATTAACCTGCGCCTCCATGGACAGCTGTGAGTCCAAAATGACTCCCAGGATGCACACTTGGTCCTTCAGGGGCACAGATACCCCATTCAGGACCAGGGAGTCCTCCACACCTGCCCGTCCCCTGTCCTCCAAAAACAGTACTTCTGTCTTGTCAGGATTCAGCCCCAATCTGTTAGCCGCCATCCGTCCTCCAACCACCTCCAGACACTCACACAAGACATCCACTGCCTTCACTGATTTAAAAGACAGGTAGAGGTAGGGAAGGTGACTGGCCCAAGGTCACCCAGCGACCTTCATGACCAAGAAGGGATTCGAACCCATGTCTTGATAGTTTCTGTTCAGCACTTCAACCACTATAACAAAACCGCTTTCAAGCCCTTAGCAGCAGAATTCCCATTTATCCATGTGTGCACTGAGAGGGTAACAAAAGTCTTCTTTATTTCGCGGTTTCGGGGTGTTGCAAGACCAAAGGAAAGGACATATTACCACCACCTGCTGACTATAGTGCTATTGTTTCAAAATGTAAAAAAGGATCATGCCAGAGAGGAGTTTTCTTGTGTAAGAAACTAGTTTCTAAACAGGAAGTTATTTTGTCTGCAGAAATAAGTCCGTCCACATGCAATCTGGAATGTTGTGTAGCCCAGAAACCAGCTTAACATCTCATTTAGAACTGGGAAGCTTGTTGCATAGTGTGAAAAGTTGGGTCATCCTCATTGTGATCTTGAATATTGGAGTCCAAATATTGAATTTTAACTATCCAAATATGCTCAGTAGGTAGAGCCTGAGACTCTTAATCTCAGGGTCATGGGTTCAATTGGACAAGATGACTAGATCGTGGTCCCTTCTAAGTCTACAACTCTACGAAATGAACTAATTTATCGAACTGGAAGTTTTCTCGTGTGACTTAAATTTTAAAACCTGTCATTGCTTGTAATATTTATGCAAATCTAGCATACAGAACTGAGCCCTGAATGGTGCCTCTCTCTGCCCCTTGTAGTTCATAACCTATGACCAGTCACAGCAAAACCCAGAATTGATTTGTTTTGCATTTCCATTAGGCATATAAATCCTGCTTTGGGGCTTACTGCAAGCATCTGGTTGATCACTCTGAGAATAATAAGTTGAACTAAATGGTCCTTTGGCCTGATGCAGAAGGCTCTTGGTATGTCTTTAAATTCATGTAGACTTGGGTGTAGTTAATGATCATGCAGCCATCTATATTGCAAACACTTTTTCTGCGTTTGGTGTTCTTAAGCTATGGTATTATGAGTTTACAAGTGGGACAGGCAACAAAATACTGCAATATAAAATGACCTCAAATATTTCTCTGCAAGGAGGAAGGAAATGGGAAGAGCTTTCCAATTGTCTTTGGACTGTAGGGGCTTATACCTCCCTATATACTCCATTCTGACCCCAGATGTAATCCTGTCAGCACTTGCCAATTGATTTTGGCCTTAAAGGGGATTATTTTGACCAAGGGCATTTTGATTAACAGCTTGCCATTTTGCTTGGGCAGGAAAGTTTGCCATGTGCAAAACACTGTCACCCTAGTGCAGATAATGGGATCCACCCTCGGGAGCAAGGCTTCCACATGCATGTCACTTGCTGGAGCAGGAACCACGTCATATATTGGACGCAGCTTCAGCTGCAGAGCTGTTCTATCTGTACTGCATTGCTTTCAGCAGGGCAGAACTGAACTTTTACTCCATCTACGTGACTGTGCAAGCAGTAAATGTCATTGTTCCTTTTTATGTCACTAGGATGGATTATATAACCCCACCCCCACCCTAAAATACTCAATTATTTAATTCATATATTTTCTGAACAAGATAACACATGTTACTGTTTGCTGTAACGATGATAATGTTTGTTTGCTACGAAGCAGAGCATTTACGCAATCTAGGACAGGAGCACAAACCTAAACCTTCATTTGAAGTCAACTGGCTTTAAAATGTATTAACTCTAGGTGGATTGTGCCCTAAATGTCCGTGCCATTTGTTTGACAGTCATATGACCTAAATTCAGATTCTCCCTCCCACCTCCCGTTCGTTCTTCTACGTAGAAAAGCAAAAGGGTGTTTGTCAGAGGAGCATGGATTTATTTTCAGTGTAATTTAAAACATGTTGGCTTGTATTAAAAGCCGGCTTCATTTTAAACCAAATAATGTGTGTGGGGGGGGGGTTGTTTGTTTATTTTAAAAAAGAAGATTTTGCTTATTGTAAAAGAAAAAAATGGGAAATTGTAAAAATCATTTATGGTTTTTTGTTCATCCTGCCTGCAGCTTGAACTGAATTGGGTCAGATGTCTTTGACTGGTCATTTATTGGGAGCAAAAGACTAGTTCAGTTAAAAACTGAATCTATATATCCTCTTTAACACGTGGGAGGTGGTTCTGCAGATTAAACGTAGTTCTCACTGAGATGATAACTGTGTGCCTGAGCTTTACCAATTTAGCATACTCATATGTATGCGGCTCATATCTATGAATAATGTGCCTTAGGATGATGGACTGGCTCCTGCTAAAATATTCCTTTAGCATAGAACAGGCACGTCCAACAGGTAGAGTTTGGATTTGATATCCTGCTTTATCACTACCTGAAGGAGTCTCAAAGTGGCTAACATTCTCCTTTCCCTTCCTCCCCCACAACAAACACTCTGTGAGGTGAGTGGGGCTGAGAGGCTTCAAAGAAGTGTGACTGGCCCAAGGTCACCCAGCAGCTGCATGTGGAAGAGCAGAGACGCGAACCCGGTTCACCAGATTACAAGTCTACCGCTCTTAACCACTACACCACACTGGTACCTCAGTGTGATTGTACCTAGATTGTGATCTGCCAGTAGATCACTGGACATCTGTGGTAGATCACTGGCTCCCCCCAAAAAAGCTCAACAAGTTTGGCTCCCCTAAAAAAAGAAAAAAGCTCAACATTTTTGCTCTGCACCCCCAAAAAGGGGGTACTTAATTTAACTCCGTGAGTAGATCACAGTCTTTAACTCCGTGAGTAGATCACAGTCTCTTGGGAGTTGGCCACCCTGGCATAGAGGACTAGACATCAAGGGAAAGTTTCTATCCTCATCTTTTCCATGATGCACCGCTTTTCTATGTGTAGAGATCTATTAGTTGTTTTTTAAGAAATTTGTTTCTACATGACCCTTGGAGTCCCTTCCAACTCTACAGCTCTGTGATCATGGAAGCCTCCAGTGGAATTCCGAAGTTGTCTTCTTTGGCGATCACTCGTAGCCGAGTAAGATTGTCTTCCATAAACATGGTTTTAACAGTGAGTCCGTAAGTGACTCTGGAGGCCAATTCTGGATCCACACATCATTCCACAGTGGGGGCATAGGTTTGCGGGCGGGAGTTGATCACGGTGAGGGTTTGCCAAGCGTGCCTTCCTCTTAGCACGTTGTGTAACCCTGGCATTACCATTTTAATTAAAAGGGAAGAATGTTCTCGAATCTGAAGAAAGAGAAATATATTGTCAAAGCTAATACGAAAGCTTTCAAGAAGTGTACACACACTTGTATAAGGAAATGAAGAATTGTTAAAAATAAACGCCTAGGAGAATATGCAGGCCGCAGAACAATCAGCCCTGCAGAGATTTACTTGTAGAATCGGGAACAGACTGTGGAAAATCAAATGGTAGCCCCTGAAAGGCAGTTTATTTTATTAAATGCAAACAGATCACTAGGGAAACATGCTCAAATTATGGCCAACCTAAATTTTATGACTATCTAATTTTTCAGACTAGGAAATACTCATAGCAGTAGATAGGAATGGGGCATTGCCCAGGATACTTCGAAGGGCAAAAATACACACTCTGGAAGGCCAAACAGTAAAAATAAATAGTTTCCTTAGTTTAACAGATAAGGGAGGTATAAGCCCCTACAGTCCAAAGACAATTGGAAAGCTTTTCCCATTTCCTTCCTTCTTGCAGAGAAATATTTGAGGTCAATTTGGGAGAGTCAAAATGGCTGTACTATTTCAGACACATGGTTTATATCAGGCTTCCTCAACCTCGGCCCTCCAGATGTGTTGGCCTACAACTCCCATGATCCCTAGCTAGCAGGACCAGTGGTCAGGGATGGTGGGAATTGTAGTCTCAAAACATCTGGAGGGCCGAGGTTGAGGAAGCCTCATACTTATGTATGTGTTTGCCTTGTATGTTTATGAACATTTATTCTATATTTGAGACCTTGGAATTCTTGTAACAGAGGTTGTCGGCAGAATCCAATGAAGTCTGACTGCTTGTGCATCAAAAATCCATTTGCGCTATGGGGATCCTGGTCTTTTGTTTTTCCCCCCTTCCTCCTCCACCACTCTGCCCCCCACCCACCCCATAATCTACTCTGGAGGTTTCACGAAGCATCAACCTATATAGAGCACAGTCATACTTCCATGCAATTATTGCAACTAGAGCAAGAACTGCCTGCCCCCAGAAGTCAAATGTGCGCTTGCTCTCAAACCCAGAAGTAATCAGGGTATGTGAAGAATTGCATTCTCCTCCCTGTTAATAATGCTCCAGAGACAGCAAGTGTGGGATGCTAGCAGAGCATTTTCTAAGAGGTATTCTGAACCCACTCAGTGCTTATCTTGAAAAAGAACAGGCAAAACAGAAAAACGATTTTGTACTGGAGATTAATAACCAAGAAAAAGAGCATAAGAAGGCAGCCACTTAAAACAGTTCTTAATAAATTAAGTACAGCGGTACCTCAGGTTAAGTACTTAATTCATTCCGGAGGTCTGTTCTTAACCTGAAACTGTTCTTAACCTGAAGCACCACTTTAGCTAATGGGGCCTCCTGCTGCTGCCGTGCCGCCGGAGCACGATTTCTGTTCTCATCCTGAAGCAAAGTTCTTAACCCGAGGTACTATTTCTGGGTTAGCGGAGTCTGTAACCTGAAGCGTATGTAACCTGAAGCGTATGTAACCCGAGGTACCACTGTATTTGGGAACAAATGAACTTGGAACTTTTAGAAACACAGACTCTTAATTTCAGTAAGCAAAACAAAATGAATGTGGGAATAAACTGCTTGAGTTACCTGCATATCAGGTTAAAGAAAGAACAACATATGAACCCAGTTCCTCCAATAAAAAGGAGAATTGATATAGCTAGGTCTTTGGAAGAGATTATTTATTTAGGGCACTTACAAAACATGCCAGAGCATACAGGTGTTTGCAATGTTTTGGTGTTCAGCTTTGGTTTGGTGGGGATGAAGCATTCTATTCCGACTCTGTTTTTAACATGCTTATGTGGTTTCTTTTTTGTATATTTAATTTGTTTTCAAATCACTTCAGGGCATTATTTTTATTTTATTTTTTTTGTCGTGGAAAGCAATATATACATTTAATAAACCTAACTGAAACATCATTGTACCATTTTGAAACAAACAAAAGATACAAATCAAGTAACAAAACAAATTGACTATAAATCATCTAAATGCCTGAGTAACGAAAATGTCTTCATATGCAGGGCTAGGTTAAGACCTTTAGAGGCCCTAAGCACTTAAAAAAATTGGGTTCCTCTTCATATATATCTAATTCAAAATATAAACCATAAAATAAAATTTTGTTTTTCAAAATGAAACAACCTACAGGAAGATGGAAAATGATGTTTATTTTTCCATATAAATAATGTTTCTTTTTGTTCAGCTACGCCATATGGTCCATGGTAAATCCAGCAATGGAATTTTTTTGTGGTGCCCCCCTTCCCTTAATGCCCTAAGCATGTGATTATTTTGCTTAATGCTTAATCCAGCCCTGTTCAGAAGACACCTCCAAAACCTATCAGGGGCAAGGCCAGCTAGATTCCATAATCATGGTTCTCTTGTTGAAAAAGCCCTCTCACATATTGTTGCATATCACACAGTTGGTAGGTGCAGGATTATTAAGAGTGCACCCCCACATAGAATCATATAATTGAGGAGTTGGAAGGGACCCTGAGGATCATCTAGTCCAACCCCCTAGAATTCAGGAATCTGCAGCTGTCCCATACGGGATCAAACCTGCGACCTTGGAATTATCAGTACCATGCTCTAACCAACTGAGCTATCCAGACTCTGATCTTGTGCTGTAAATAGTTAAGGATTTCATTATTTAATGGTTATAGAGCATAGGGAGGGAATTGTGGGGGAAAGAGCACAGGATTTCTCCAAACATGAATCGAAAATAAAATTGCTATAAGATTATGTACAGTCGTACCTTGGAAGCTGAACGCCTTAGGACTCTAACCTTTTGGCTCCCAAACGCTGCAAAGCCGGAAGTGAGTGTTCCGGTTTGCAAACATTCTTTGGAAGCCAAATGTCCAACGTGGCTTACGCACGCAGGAAGCTCCTGCAGCCAATCGGAAGCTGCGTCTTGGTTGTCGAATGTTTTCGGAAGTCGAACGGACTTCCGGAACGGATTCCGTTCGACAACCAAGGTACGACTGTACTCCTTAAATTTGTGGGGCTTATTTCTGAGAAAATATCATTAGGATCATGCTACCCAAATGCAAATGTTCAGTCTTTGCTCGATTGCACAATTATTACTGTTGGGGTATGAGGGTGCATGCGTGTTTAAATTGTGTTCAGTAGAATGTATTTCAAATTTTCCTATTCTTTACGTAGGTAGCAGCCAGACACGCTATGGGCATTAAAAGCATTTGGAAGAACTACAAAGTTTTGATTGTTATGGTACCTAGCCTTGTGTTGATACACTGGGGCTGGTATAACATCAAATCCAATCCTATGTTCCAGCCAAAGAGTGAGGACACTATCCCTGACCCTGGCCTTGTGACATACGCACTGCAACAGGACAGCAAAAGTAAAAAAAATAGCCAATAACGGTGCTGCAGAAAAATCGAAAGGTAAGTTCCTGCTGCAGCAAGAACAAAACCATTAAGGCAATGCAAATAAAAGAGAATCTTGTATTGCAGCAAAATTATAGAAATTGTTCCCTTTTCCTGCAGCTCTACAGTCCAGAGCCTCTTCCTGTGCCCAGAACAGCAGTGGTCCATAATAGACAGTCCTTGGCTCTGCCTGTCAAGGACAGGCACAGATTTTACACTAGCAATTTCTGAAAGCCGGTCAATAAGAGAGGTGGGTTTAGAAAGCATATTTGGAAGCACATCTGCTCCACTTCCCTTAATAGCATAGTTACTACAAAGCTGAGCTACAAACCAGGAAGTCCTTGGTTGAGATTTAACCTCTGCGCTGAGCTCACTAAGTTGTCCTAGGCAAGGCATTCTCTCTGGGGCTTGAAAGAATTACACAGGCCCTACCTTACAGGGTTGTTGTAAAGAGCAAAAATGCGAAGCACTTTGAAAACCCGACAGCGGTCAATAAATGCTAAGTAATGTCGTCGTTGGGACGCGGGTGGCGCTGTGGGTAAAAGCCTCAGCGCCTAGGGCTTGCCGATCGAAAGGTTGGCGGTTCGAATCCCCGCTGCGGGGTGCACTCCCGTTGCTCGGTCCCAGCGCCTGCCAACCTAGCAGTTCGAAAGCACCCCCGGGTGCAAGTAGATAAAAAGGTACCGCTGTGGCGGGAAGGTAAACGGCATTTCCGTGCACTCTGTTTTCCGTCATGATGTCCCGTTGCACCAGAAGCAGTTTAGTCATGCTGGCCACATGACCTGGAAAGCTGGAAAGCTGTCTTCAGACAAACAACCTAGCAGTTCGAAAGCACCCCCGGGTGCAAGTAGATAAATAGGGACCGCTTACTGGCGGGAAGGTAAACAGCGTTTCCGTGTGCTGCGCTGGCTCGCCAGATGCAGCTTTGTCACGCTGGCCACGTGACCCGGAAGTGTCTCCGGATAGCGCTGGCCCCCGGCCTCTTAAGTGAGATGGGCACACAACCCTAGAGTCTGTCAAGACTGGCCCGTACGGGCAGGGGTACCTTTACCTTTACTAATGTGTACAGCTCCATGACTATGTGTACAGCTCCATGACTAAAATTGTTTTCACGGAAAAACCCAATAAAAACCTGGTTTGATTTTTCTTCCTGCTAACTGAAAACCAGGCAGCTGCGTGACCCAGGAAAATGCACCGGGATTAGCGACACTTAAATCAGCGGTGGGCAACTGGGTTCTTTAAGAATCCGAGCTTTCATTTTTGCTTTTATTTCATCTTGGTTGTACGTCTGAATATGGAATTTGCTGCTTTAAATTTAAGGTGCAGCCATTCCTCCAACGCCGCCGCCTGTTTATCTTTTTTAAAATGTGCTTTCCTGGTTGCTTGAATTCATCTGCTGTGACATTTTTCATCAGTTTACATTTTCATACAGGGTGGCAAAATGGGATGCGGGCACTGATCAGATCTGTAATGAATGTGAAGCATCCCAGCTGCGGTTCACCAGCTGCCTTTGCAGAGCTGCTGCAAATACGGTTCTCCATGCATAATGCATAGAAGCACATGCCTAACCTAATTTTTCTGAACCCGCCTGTCTGCAAGCTTCAATAATTATTACTAAGGTTGTTTTTTTAAAAAATAAAATAAAAACCGCCGTTTCTGTAAACGTAGAAAAAAAAGAGCTTTGCCATCAATAGTGCAGTCCTTCGGCTAACTTATACCGACAGATTATAGCGCATTAACGTAAATGCAGTCTTTATGTGTCTTAAACATTGTCTTAGGGTTTGGTTTTAAATCTGCTGTAGATCTTCATTGGGCTCTTCAGTTGTGTTTCTTTTAATTGCATTGTAATTATATCTGCAGGAATTGGGGTGGGGATGAGAATAGAGCAGGCATAGGCAAACTTGGCCCTCCAGATGTTTTGGGACTACAACTCCCATCATCCCTGACCATTGGTCCTGTTAGCTAGGGATGATAGGAGTTGTAGTCCCAAAACATCTGGAGGGCTGAGTTTGCCTATGCCTGGAATAGAGTGTTGAACACTAAAAGGGGGAGCTGGCAATATGAGAATATTGCATGTGTGTTTTGCCTCATATCTCTGCAAATGCTATATATATATATATATATATATATATTTACAACAAGAAAGCTGAGGCTTAGAAGATCCCATTGCCCTCTTCCTCTTCCTCTCCTCCTGTGGACTCCCATAATGGTGGCATGCTCCGAGATTGGTTGTGATGAGGAATGGGCGCATAAACATACATTTAACATAGGCAGGGGGTGCTGGGCCAATTGCAAAAGCAAACAAATAATAATTAAGCGTATTGGGTCAGATCCTTACGGCAATGATCCAAATCACACACTCGCACCCCAACAGTAATGGTACCCAGTGCAGCACCCAGACCACCCTGCAGCATTGGTCAAAGGTGATGTGTGACTGATGTGGCTGTTGGCCCCCAGTAGGAAAACAAGCCTAATGGGCAAAGGCTGCCAAGAGGTGGCCACTGGCAGAGCAAATCCAGGAATAGCAAATTCATTCCAGCTGCTTCAAGAATTGCAGATAAATTTCCCAGGCGCAATAAATTCATTCCAGACTCATCCTGTTTAGAGTAGGTCCATTGACTGAGTATTTCTTTTAAAAAAATTATTTATACTTTTCAAGGTTATACATTTCATTAGTTTTACAATCAGTTTAACATTTCAAAGTTTGACTTCCTTCCCCCTCTTTCTGTGGTTCCTTAAATTTATTTTTTTATATCTTCTGCATATCCAAATTAGGGACGCGGGTGGCGCTGTGGGTTAAAGCCTCAGCGCCTAGGGCTTGCCGATCGAAAGGTCGGCGGTTCGAATCCCCGCGGCGGGGTGCGCTCCCGTCGCTCGGTCCCAGCGCCTGCCAACCTAGCAGTTCGAAAGCACCCCCGGGTGCAAGTAGATAAATAGGGACCGCTTACTAGCGGGAAGGTAAACGGCGTTTCCGTGTGCGGCTCTGGCTGGCCAGAGCAGCGATGTCACGCTGGCCACGTGACCCGGAAGTGTCTCCGGACAGCGCTGGCCCCCGGCCTATAGAGTGAGATGGGCGCACCAACCCCAGAGTCTGACAAGACTGGCCCGTACGGGCAGGGGTACCTTTACCTTTACCTATATCCAAATTCATTTAATTATCTACTTTAAATATATACTCTTAGGAAACTGCAGGTTATTACAATAATCCTGCCAATGTTTTTATCAGTTTGCAGTTTGCATTTTATCTGTAAATATCCAATAAACCATTTCCATTCTTTTATAAAAAGTTTGTTATCTTGATTTCTTACTCTTCCAGCAAGTTTTGCCATTTCTGCATATTCCATAAGTTTTTGTGTCCATTCTTCCTTTGCTGGGATTTCTGCTTCTTTCCGCTTTTGGACAAATTGCATTCTTGCTGCTGTAGTAGCATACATGAATAAGTTTCTACACAATTTAGGTAGTTCTGTCTATAATTCCCATTGACTGAGTATAGGAACAACCACTGTTCCAGTTCTGCCCTCCATATCCCAGTGCCCATGACAAGGTGCAGCCAGCAAATGGGTGAGATCCCTTTCCTGCCCACCTACAGGGATGGGCATGGCAACTGTGGCTTTTATTTTCCATCAGCATATGAAGTTTTGAAGGCCACGTAGTCTGACATCAACCAAGAACTACCCATGGCCAATGACACTCACAGATCCCATCTGCAAACCTGATCATATGTATTGTGGGTGCTCTTGCTACTCCCTTGTTTGGTTGGGCCATGATGGAAAGATGTGCAGCTGCATTGTCTGAACTTTGTGGCCACGCTGGTAGTACTGCTTGGGCGCACGGGTTGATTTTGGGAACCTTTTGCTGCCTTGCACTGCCTACTGTTGCATTCTGATGTTGGTCCTTGGTCTGAAAGTTTGGCTTTATGGGTTTCAGCTGTAGTGGGAAGTTGTGGATTGTGGCTTCCTTTCTTCTGGCTCTCCCCCCCCCCCCCCAATTTAGAATTTTATTGCCAAGGACTCATGGGGCACCCGTTGGAGACCAATGTGGGTAGGATATGGGAGCAGACAAAGAATTGATTGGCCAAGAAGGGATGCAACACTTACAGTGAAGAATTTCGCTTTTCCTAGTTTCCTTTTCGAGCTCTGTTTTTAACTGATAATTCCCCTCAAATTCAAGAGGTCAATAGGCTTTCTGTTTCATTTAAAAGAAAATGAAATTGACATATCAGGCTCCTGAAGAGACAGTTAAAGTCTATACCATTCAGCTGTGCCCCCTAACATCTTGTCACTGGGATATGTTTGTCTAAGGATTCACACTAGTTTTGGGGGGGGGGGTTTAGCAGTTCCCTAGCATAAACAGGATGTTTCCAATATTTCACACACCTTGCTTGTGCAGCCAGAGTTATCGGATACCAGATCACATGATGTGCCTCCTGTCAAATACATGATAGGACTTTAAATGAGCCCCAACGGTGTTAAAAAGATAAGCGGAGTGATCCGTTTGGTGTGAATTGTCTTGCTAAAATGTGAGCTGAGAAAATGCATTATTATTTCGGTCACATTTCTGCTTCATACGCCAAAATATAGGTGAAATGAAGCCCTGCAAGTCAAAATTAGGGTGTTTCCTTGGCTGGTTGCTTTGGTTACTGTTTCTCTCTCCCAGCATTTTAAAAGAACATGGGATTTTTGCATTGTGCTTGCATAACCAATTATACAGGGAAGGACTTGTGAGGGTCTTTTAACCAGTTTGAATGCACATTATGCTATAATCACATTCTGCTGAGCTGTCCTGCTGTTTGCCCGCAGGTCTCATTGAAATATATTGTATCTACAACAAATAACAAATAACTGTGCCTCTAACCGCAGCCTCATTCACCACCCGTCTCTTTTTCTAAAACTGTAGGTACACTTCACTTTGTTCATTTGAGTTTCGGGCCGTGAACAAAAGAGATGAAGAAGATCAGCTGGATTCGGAAAAACTGGCTCCTTGTGGCTGGACTGTCATTTGTCGGTGTCCATCTTGGGACCTATTTCATTCAACGAGCTGCAAAGTCCTCTGCTAAATCAGGCTTGGAAATTAAATCAAAGGGTCTTGACGAATGACACAATCTCTGCATCTTCACATTGGTAGCTAGCATAGCAAGTGTGCATTTGTTTTGTCATTGACTCCATAGTTGATTAAATGTGCTTTGTGGAAACGGAAACATATCCTTTTTCTTCTTCTTTTCCTTTTAACATATCCATAAGTACTGGGAAGAAGAGACAACTATACGGGGTGCAGTAAGTCCTGACTGGAATCTTACCTGGGGGGAGAAAAATGTCTCGCCTCGATGCTAAAAAGCCCTCATTGTGTACCAGCGAACCTTTGACTAAGGAAGCCATTAGCTGTGTTCTGTCTGTGTTCAGTGAAATAGTCAAGTCTTGCTATGGCCCCACAGGTAGGTTCAAACAGCTCCACAATGGTATGGGAGGATATGTCCGCACCACATCGCAGTCATCCGCGTTGCTCGCTGGCCTCTGCGTCACCCACCCAGTGCTAAAACTTCTGACAGCCTCCGTGCAGAGTCACCTCTCGCGTTTTGGCGACTGCGGCTTATTCACAGCCATTCTCTGCTGCAGCCTGCTTGAAAAAATCCGAGCCTTGAACGTTGCTCCATGCACTTCCATTAAAATCTGCCAGCACCTTTTGAGCCTGTGCACCGACTACCTCTCATCCGAAGCGTGTGGCTGTAGAGTGCCGGTGGATTTCGGCAGCTCCAAGATCCCTCTCGGGTTGGTGCGCAGTGTGCTGACCAGCAAACGAGCCTGCATGCTTAGCAGGTGCGAGGCAGATCATATCAGCACTCTGGTGCTGAAGGCCTTTGTGTTGACCATCAGCCCACAAAACACGGAGACCAGCGTTGCGTTCGGGAAATGTCTTTATATACCTGTGAAAGATAGGAGAGCTATGGATTCTGCGGTCTATCCTGGACTTCTGATTGAAACACCCGACTTGAATCTGATCACAGAGCTTCCCGTCAGAACGGCTCCTTCGTGCGCAATCAAGATGGCACTTTTCTCTCTGTCCCTATCAGGAGACTTGTCTGACACGGGAGAAGGAACCATCTTTGTCCATCAAAGAGTGTTTCTGGAAGCGGAGGTCTTAGGCCAGTTGCTTAATTTAGGCAGGCAAATGGTAGACGATGGTGTGAGCCTTGTGGTTTGCCAAAAAGTTATCCACCCAGCCTTGAAGCAGTACTTGAAGGAGAAACATGTTGTGGCTGTAGAAAGAGTTGGGGTGGCAATGATGGAGCCGCTGAAGCAAATAACAGGTAACAGGCAGATTTTTGTTCTTTTCTAATCATGTGAAAGGGGATGCGGGTGGTGCTGTGGTTTAAACCACAGAGCCTAGGGCTTGCCGATCAGAAGGTCGGCGGTTCGAATCCCCGTGACGGGCTGAGCTCCCGTTGCTCAGTCCCTGCTCCTGCGCACCTAGAAGTTCAAGAGCACGTCAAAGTGCAAGTAGATAAATAGGTACCGCTCCGGCAGGAAGGTAAACGGCATTTCTCCTCCATGCAGGCAAGCAAGAGCCCTCACTGGAATTCAAGGATTTATTATTTTTTATTATAAATTTTTTAACTCGAAGCAACTTACAACCAGACCAAAAAAACCCAGACAATAAACCCCACTTAGATGCATTAAAACCAAGAGGGAAGAGAAACGCATCTTAGCTAGGCAAAAACACTGAGGGTTCCATGCAGGACAAATGAGGGGGGTGGCCTGGGGAGAGGGAGGCAGAAGGGGGCATGACCTCTGGGAAGGTCCTGAGGGCCAGAAAAGAGAGGTGGGGGCCTGCATACCCCCGGCTTGAAGTTCCTCACCCCTGGACTAGAACCCAGGGGAAGAAGAATAAGAATTAGAGAACCATATAGAAAATGATAGGGACGCAGGTGGCACTGTGGGTTAAACCACAGAGCCTAGGGCTTGCCGATCAGAAGGTCGGCGGTTTGAATCCCCGCGACGGGGTGAGCTCCCATTGCTCGGTCCCTGCTCCTGCCAACCTAGCAGTTCGAAAGCACGTCAAAGTGCAAGTAGATAAATAGGTACCGCTCCAGCGGGAAGGTAAACGGCGTTTCCGTGCGCTGCTCTGGCTCTGGTTAGTCATGCTGGCCACATGACCCGGAAGCTGTATGCCGGCTCCCTTGGCCAATAAAGTGAGATGAGCACCACAACCCCAGAGTCGGTCACGACTGGACCTAATGGTCAGGGGTCCCTTTACCTTTTATGGGAAATGATATGAGCCCGCCCCTACATTTTGAAATAAGTTTGTGCCTGGCGCCTCAAGGTATCTAATGAAGGCGCCAGCCAAACCTACATGGGGAGAGCATTCTGCAAACAGGGAGCCACTGCAGAAAAGGCCCGTTCATACTTTTGCCTTTGAAACACTACTTCGGTTCCATGCAATGCTACGCGCAATGTTTGTGAGCTAATGCCATGCCATGACTTCCCCTCATTTGAACAGGTTCTCAGCCAATGCCTTCTTTGCAATTTCTGTCCCCTGCTTGCTACGGCCGCCTGAAGGACTTGCGGGCCGAGTCGTTTGCTTCAAAGCGGTTCTTGCATCTAATCCCTGATGACCCGGTTGTCTGCAGCTTGGTGCTCTGTAGCAGGAACGAAACTGCATGGGAGGAGCTGAGGGTAGGTGTAATCTCTTTAAATGTCGGCTGCAATGCCTATTCTTGGAGAAGCATTGAGGGGACGCATCATTAATAGTTTGGGGAAATCTGCCAGTCCACCACTGATTACGCTAACAAAGGAGGCAGTTTGCAAGCAGTAATAGCCTTATGCCAGGCTTCCTCAACCTTGGGCCTCCAGATGTTTTGAGACTACAGTTCCCATCATCCCTGACCACTGGTCCTGCTAGCTAAGGATCATGGGAGTTGTAGGCCAAAAACATCTGGAGGGCTGAGGTTGAGGAAGCCTGCCTTATGCTATCACGATTGCGTTTACAAGTGAGGTCTCTTGAGTTAATTTGCGTAGGTAGCAAAATCGGCTGCAGCTGAGCGAGACTAAATCCCCAATGTGTTGCCTCCTGGTTGTGGTTGGTCTTGGGTTCAAGTCTCTGCTCAGCTGGTGACGTGAGCGAGTTAGGACTTTGCAGCCTCAGTCAGCTCACAAGGTTGCTGTGGACAGAACGGGATAAGCCTATGTCCGCTACACAGAGCTCCTTGAGGGAATGTGGCGGATGCAGATACAATGAGCGAATGGCTTTTTGTTTTATAGATGGGTTGCATAAGGAGATCTCCACTTTAAAACCATTTCTTTATTTCACCTGGATTTTTCTTCCCTGGCTTAAAGAACAATAACAACAGGAAGTCCTTTGCTTCTTTCCTAGCTGGCTTGTCAAACGGCGGAGCATGTTTTGCAATTAACTGTCTCCGACCCCTGGGTACTGTTAGGTGGCGGCTGTACAGAAACTCATTTGTCGTCCTACGTAAGGCACAAGGTATGCTGAGATCCGCGTGGCTTTTTAAAGCTGTTTAATGCACTTAAATCCGCTCAGAGCATTGAGGGTTATTGGTTTATTGGCGGAGGTGAAACACCTTGCCGAGGCTCTAAATGCCTGCGATTCTTAAAACCCTGTATGGTTTGGGGATTTTGTTGCTGCTTCCGCTGCTGATGTTGTCTAAATCCAAAACAGCATGGGCGGGCTCCCAGGAAGGGTGAAGCGAAGGAAGATGCTCTCTCCTTCCTTCTTTATTCCCTTGTCAGCTCAAAATTGCCTCCCACACGGAGAAAACTCCAGCACAAAAACCTTCCCAAGTTGTTTTTATCCCCTGTTGAGAGGCAGGGGAGAGGAAGGCATACAACTTCTCCCTATCTTCCACCTCTGCCCTGCGTGGGAAGGGTAATTTTGGTCTGGAAAATGATGAGAGAGAAAAGCAGGGTCTCCCCCACCTTGCAGATATCTTCTCCAATGAGCATGGCTGGGCTACAAAGCATCACAGATAGCTGTGTGTTACTGAGCAGTCTGAGCCATATCGTCCTCAAGCTAGTATTGCTCTTTTTTGAAAAAAAGGAAACGCACAAGCACTTCTTAAAATCTTATCCGATCAGCGCATTCTAGTGAAAGGCCTCAGCCTCATTTACTCTCCCTATTTCGTTCATTCTTCGGTATTGCGTAAATGGCTATTTGAAAAATTCTTTTCCTGCTGTAAATTGAAACTGTGTGGAATGGTTTTGTCTTCTTAAAGATGAGATATTTCTTCATCACTTATCTGATGTGTAGTGTATGAAACCAGTCTGAGTAATAAAATTAATCCATAACTTGTATTATTATAATCATTAATAATAATAATGCAGAATGAGCCCCGAGTAATAAATTATTATTATTATTATTATTATTATTATTATTATTATTATTATTATTATTATTTTATTTAAACCCTGCCCATCTGGCTGTGTTTTCCCAACCACTCTGGGCGGCTCACAGCATATATCGAAACATACTAAAACATCAAACATTAAAAACTTCCCGATACAGGGCTGCCTTCAGATGTCTTCTAAAAGTCAGATAGTTCTTTATTTCCATGACATCTGAAGGGAGGGCATTCCACAGGGAGGGCGTCACTACTGAGAAGGCCCTCTGCCTGGTTCCCTGTAACTTCGCTTCTCACAGTGAGGGAACCACCAGAAGACCCTCAGAGGAGGACCTCAGTGTCTGGGCTAAACGATGGAGGTGGAGACGCTCCTTCAGGTACACTGGGCTGAGGCCGCTTAGAGCTTTAAAGGTCAGCGCTAACACTTTGAATTGTGCTCGGAAACGCACTGGGAGCCAATGAAGAACCTTTAGGACTGGTGTTATATGGTCCCAGTGGCCACTCCCAATGGCAAAGGTGGTTTTGTTAGATTGCAAACCACCTGAGTCTCCTGCTGCTGAGTACACAGTCTTTAATAGTTTGGATCCAGACTTAATCATACACAGAGTAAATTGTAAATTTAAAATAATACAGAAAGAGAAAGAATAAATAATCATTAAACTGTCATGACAGACTTAGTTCCCATTGATTTCATTAGGTTTACTTTGAGTATGACTAAGTCTGGAACCACCCCAGTGACATTTACTAATAAATAAAAGGAGTGGAATTGTAATTAACATTGTTTTCCAGGCAAAATATTAATTTAAGACACTTGCTTTCTATAAATAATGCTATCGTTGCTTTGCTTCCTCTGGCTCTAACCCTACATGGAGGCTGTAATCCTATGCTCAATTTCCTGGGAATAATACAGCGAGACTTACCTCTAAGTAAACAACGCATAGGATTTCTCTGCACGTTGAATATCTTTGTTTTGTATCTTAATCATAACATACTAGAAAACAGCTTTCTCAACCCCATCCCCTTCCTATTTTAGAGTTGCGCTGTGACATCCAGCACCTTGGAAAATTTGTGCTGCTCTCGGGCAGAGTTCCAGCTGGTGGCCGATTCCTTTTGCGGCTCGCTAGAATCTGTGTCCCGCTGCCTAGAGCACGATGGCGGCGACGTTCTCACCGATACGAAATGGGGACATTTTTGGAGCGTTCCACCTGATCTTCCTAGCGGGTCCGATTGGTCCGACGTAGTTCAGAGGTGCGGCTGCGGCCTTTGTGGCCCTCAGCAAGGTCTCGATTGGAAGTTTCTGCAATGCTGTTCTCGTCCTTTCCCCCCACAAAGTTGCGTCGGCGACTCTTCCGTAACCTCCGCCGACAATCCCGTTCTGGACTGCTTTGCGGCGAAAAGGAACGGCCTACAAGTCGCCGTCGAGACGGCCAGTCTGCTTTTAGATCTGTCCTATATCGTGGAAGATCGTAATTAGGTTTCGTTTGCAAGCGTTTCTGCGTTCCACATGTGTGCTGGCAATTAGGGGCCCCCATCCCACCACGTCTCCTTGCACCCACTGAAAAACCTCTTGAGGGACACGTCCGGAAGAAGCATTCGATTTTGCACAAGGAGCTGCAGTTGGAAAAGTACGTCAGCTCCTCCCGCACACCTGAAGGCTCTTTGCACATGCACAAGATCTCATTGGGATCCCTGCCTCCATGCTTGGGGTGGCTGCTTTCAAAAATGGGAACAGACAGCTGCAAAAATTTGAACAAATCAAAACACGTATTTTTTCCTTTTGAAATAAATAAATAAATCCTTATTTAATAAATACATCGTAATAAAACCTTTCTCTAGGAAGTATTGCAGACTGATGGGCCAGAATGCAGCGATGCAACGGTGGCAGTTAATGGAGGTTGGTTACCTTACTTGGCTGATAAAATAACAGCTTAGAAACATCTAATGGGTTAGTCATGTATTAAAAGCAGGTTACAAAATGAACCGTGTGTCGCACGCAATGTCAGCTGTAGAATTCCTGTATCGCAAGGCAGCTCGAAGCATCGGATGAATCTATAAAGCCAATATTAGTTAGGGGATGCTTCAATTCTGCTATAATTGTCGAAAGAGCTCCATTTCCTCTCCTCCCCCTTCTGTGTGCACCCCTCCCAATCTGCTCTGGAGGGTCCCACACACGGGCTGCAGGGAACAAGAGAGAGAAAGGAATTTCCGTCAAGGGCATGGAGGTCTGTTGAGCAAGTGGAGCTGGAGTTTTGTACACAGCCCCAAATCTCTTTTCAGGCCTAATTCATGATGCAAACATCTAGCTTTTCCTGATGTCGTTTATGTTTGATGGTTATATTTTGTCAATAAAATGACATCTCTTCTTCTGCTTGCCGCTGTTATCAATTTCTTTGGAGGCCAATACGAATGGTTTCTTTATGAGAAATTAAGAATAAATCTTGTGTCTCTCTGTGTGTATGTTCCTTATAGACTTTTAAACTGGCCATTTTGAATCCAGCAATGCTGTATGGTTGAAGATGGGTTCAGAAGTAGTAATCCCATATATTATGTTAATTTCTTCAGATAACTATCCCCATAGCTGAAACCTAGATTTCGAAAACACGATTCACCAGTTGAAAGCCACAGTTGTACAGTCCAGAATTAAAATACCTAAATGACATCCATGATATTGCAGGAAAAATAGAAGACTGGGAACATAACCCTTAATTGATGAACAGACTTTTGATTGAGAAATATATGAATTCTTTGTTGGCCAAACAATCTTTAAAGGGAACCAAAGTTCAGAGGTTTACCAGCAGCCACAGACTTAAATATCTGCACTCCTACAGCTGAATTAAGAGGTGAAGCACTTAATCAATGGCTCCCTGTTCCATATGTCAACCACATTCTTAAAAATAAAGGTGACGATCAAAAATGTACAGTGGTACCTCGGGTTAAGTACTTAATTCGTTCCGGAGGTCCGTTTTTAACCTGAAACTGTTCTTAACCTGAAGCACCACTTTGGCTAATGGGGCCTCCTGCTGCCGCCGCGCCGCCGAAGCATGATTTCTGTTCTCATCCTGAAGCAAAGTTCTTAACGTGAAGCACTATTTCTGGGTTAGCAGAGTCTGTAACCTGAAGTGTATGTAACCTGAAGCGTATGTAACCCGAGGTACCACTGTACAGGGACCTGCTGTTTAAGATGGAAGAGATTTTTTTAAAAAAATCCCGTGGGACATGACCAAGTCATTAAGCTTCCTTAATGCAGCTCTAAATAAGAACAGAAATTATTTTCTCACAATATCCTTTTTTTTTTTTTTAAGGCAAAAATTAGAACCAAACAAGTTGCCACAAATAACGTTTTTTCTTTGTCCAAGTGGAGAAAGTGTTGCCTCTATTTTTGGAACCATGGTGGGATAGCTGTTTGGGGAGAAAAGAAAAGGCATGCTGGAACACCCTAACAAATATTCGCTTGGTCACTTCGAAAAGCATACTGTACCATCTGGCAGCAAGCAGTATGATGGCAAATAATCCTACCAAATAAAAA